>WMED01012395.1:0-14838 GCA_019650415.1 Pipa parva
CATGTCCCTACCCTGCCTCCTTGTCACGAACAGTGCTTGTAGCTGATGTACTGCTCGTGAACTGACTGCTCTGGCTGCCGGCTAGCTAGGGAGAAGTGCATCTCTCAACACTAGCCGGCATTCAGAGCAGTCAGTTCATGAGCAGTGCATCAGCTACAAGCGCTGCTCCTGACACTCCTCCTCGGTCCGGCTGTCTTCCCTCCTCCTGGCAGAGATGTCAGTTCCTGTGAGAAGCAGGAACTGACATCATTACTGGGGAGGGAGGATAACAGTGGCATCCGGGCCGAGGAGGAGGTAGGTAAGGAGAGGGGACGATAAGATAGTACCCCTCTCCTCCTACCTGTAGGCCCGGCATTTGCCAGTACGCCATACCGGCGCGTACTGGCACAAAAAAAGCCCTGATTTGGATGAACCTCATAACCCTAATAAAGGTAAAAACTGTTAATACTGTATATTCGGGTTTTCCTTGTTTTTCTTAGGAGGCATATTCTGCATGATTCTAAGAAATAGGTGGAGTCACCTCCACATGGGATTTCCAAAAATGGATGTTGTGCTTGAAATTTGCCAATGGTAACACACTGTGAAATCACATACCAGCCATACACAGGTGATTTATTAATGAAGCAGTGTATTTTATTCCATACCAGTGAATTCTAAATGCTGATTGGTTGCTATGGGTTACTAGACCTTAGTAAATGATTGCCTTGTTGATAAATTCCCCTGTCAGTGCCTTTCAGCTTTCGTCTGTGACACTTATCTCAAAAGCATGAATGTCATGCAGTTTTAATGCAAAAAGTGATTTGTATAAAATGCCAAAATGGAAAGAAACTAAAAATCCCTTCCACAAATAGAAGCAGATGTGTAATTTGAGTGTTGTTATTTGGCTCGCCTGGGGGGAAAAATGTGCATCATGTTTTTATGCTTCTTATATCACCCCCTGTAAAATTGCACATGTTTTCAGGCATGACAGGTTTAGATTAAAGCAAATAACAATAGGCAAATTGCAAAATGTTCACATTCACATGTGAGACAATATTAAATATATTTGTTTTTCACACCCGAGGAAAGCATCCTAACAATTTTCTAATCTGAGGTTAATTTAGAAATGGAATTTGGCTTCTCCATCTGCTGTAAAAAAAATTCATTTCTATCAGTATGTGATAGAGATTCATTTGTGTCAAAAATGTTGTTTTATTAAAATCTGTAATGAACAATTCCAACTATAGATCTACAACTTCTTATTCATTTCTTCCAGGGATTTACACTTTACGAAAATCAAATCTAGGTATGGGTGAAATTTATTAAAATCAAAAATATCGATATCGGACCATTTCTTTGCCAATATCATGATATTGATACTACCAATATCACGATATCGTTGATTTTTAGCGATATCGATACTGACGATATCAGCAATATCGATATCGCAATATTGGGGAAAAAAAAGGCCAAAATCGCTATATCGATATTTTCAATTTTAATAAATTTCACCCCGGATAATACAAGTCTAAAATTGTGTAACAATTCTAAAAGCAAGAGACTGAATAATAAATAAATAAATAAAAATCCATATAATCCTATGACTACATCAGTATTTGTGGCTAACAAACCTTACAACAAATGAATAATATTTCTACAATGAACACAAATCAGTTCACTTGCCTCTAATGAACAGTAACATTTATAGTTACTGTATATTCACTAAACTGGGTATAGAAAGTATGATATTTAACTATCAGATAAAAAATACATTTGTTTATTTATGCTAATTAACACCTTTTAGTAAATACGATTTATTATCTCCTTTTATTCTGGATCTTTTTCCATTTGTTTTGCCCGGACTATTTTATTTGCATTGAAAAAGTTTTCAAATCTTCCTTTCCCGCATATTGCTGACATTTTGTACTTATTGTTGCAGCTGTTTCAGTTTCACTTTCACTTTTGATGCATATCAAACTGATTTCAATCTTAACAAATACCAGGAAGTTCAAGCTCACCATTCAGCTTTGCTGGGTATCAGTTAAATCAAAATGGATAAAAAGTAGGAATATAGAAAAAAAAATTTAACACATTTCACCATTTCATTTGGGTAAAGACCAGGACCTCCTCAGACCTCCTCAATGTTAACCAGAGTCAACTCTCTCTGTGGTACAGAGGGTTCACTCTTTTCTCCAAATCACATTTGTTCCTGGTTCCTTGCAATCCTTGTACCTACACTTGTGCACCTTACACCTTAGTGCCCTAGAAGGTGTTTTATCCTGTATCCTTCACGTTAGTACGCCTTAATGCTTCCAGAGGTGTAATGGACTCTGGGTTCGTTGTATTGCCTCTAGTGGTGACCCAGTTCCCGTGGTATCCCCTTGTGTGTTTCCTAAGATGCGTGACACTAGGCAGTTTTTCCTAATAACTGCAAAAGCAGAAATAAATGCAAGTTTTGTCTAAAAGGGATCTAAATTCTTATACATTAAAGTTTTACTTTAAAAAAAAAAAAAAATTATTAACATCAGAATCACCCTAAAGATGTCAAACTATTTACAAACTGTTCACAGATCCATGCAAAAAGATTTTAGGACTGCTGCAATCAATCTGGAACTTGGCACATTGTGTAGACTGTACATTGCCTATGATGTCACAGTTGGCACACCCTATAACTGCAGTAATGAAATGCATGCCTAGCATTCGTTGCTGACAGGCATTAATAAAATCCTAATCACTGGAAATTATGAAAACACAACTTATTATGCAATTGGTTCCCACTTTGGCATGTGGCAGACACTAGTAGGAATTAAAGCAAACCATGATTTACAAACTGTATTGTTATTGTTCAGCTTTGAAGATAATTACCCTCTGATTTGTTTGATGTTCTAATAGCCTCAAGGTTCAGACAGGTTACTTCCTTTTTTGTGGGTGTTACCCTTATGTATTCTTTTATGTAGATGTTGGTAATATGAGCTTTGGCGGTGAGCGTGACGGCTGTTAAATAAGCAGACCTAGTTGGCTAGCTTTTGTAATGTAATTCACTCCTGTAAATACCAAGGTTAAATAGGAATGAAAAAACATAAATGCTGCACACCACATGTTAAATAATAAAAGCAAGGCACTGTTTATGTATACCATGCAGTAGGTGTAAAAGGGCAACAAGCTAATATCATGTACCATATGAAAAATGACATACTAAAGAGTCTTACAAATTAATAACAAAAGATCCTGACACTTCAGTCATAATGTTGTTTATTTCTATAGGCATGGATCTTACCTAATAGTGTATGGGTAGGTGATCCAAAGGACCCTTGCACATCATTTTTAGCAAGTTATTTTTTTTTTTTTTTGTATTATATGATGTATTAGTTGTTGGACTTTTTTTTTTTTTTCTTTTTCTTGACATGTTATTTTTCCAGTTTTATACTTTGTTGCTGGTTTGTCTTTTTAAATGGATTGTTACTGGTTTTGGCTCTTTAAATGCATTATCTGTTGGTTTGGGCTATTTGGAGGCTTTAGGATGCTGGAGGAGTTATTAATTATATGCTACAGGCATCCACATATATAAATACTTACACGGGGGCAATGCCGTGATGTCTTGTGCCATTAGGACAAATCCCAATAATCCCCATTTTGTCCCATTGCTAGATGCTGTATTCTGAACCAATATTTCACAACCTAAAGTTTTTTAGTTGGTTTTCATTGTTTAGTAAATAAGCCAATTTTCAGTGCACCTGTGTGCAACTTCAGACCTGGTTAAATTTTACATAGTAGTTGGTAGGCAGAGCTGCAGGGACTCACTGACAGCTAAGCATACATTATGGGGGTAATTCAGGAAAGTCTGAACTTACCTGTCAATCCTTCAATTCACTTCGCAGAGACTAGTACACGCTCCCTGCTCTCCTGCACGCGGAGATCAGCGTACACTTTAAAGGTACTTTGGCTCACCTCGCAACCACTCGAGTCGCCTCGCGAGACTGGAATACATTTAAAGCATTCGATGATCTCCACGTGCAGGAGAGCAGGGAGCGCGTACCAGTCTCTGCGAAGTGAATCGAAGGATCGCCAGGTAAGTTCGGAATTTCCTGAATTATCCCCCTATATGTGCAGGTATGTGCACTTGTTCATGCACACATACAGAGTAGGTAATGTCTTTATTAATTTAAAAATTCCAGCAGTTTTATAAATGCTTAGGATGAACATCTGGTTGCATATACAGCATGTATGTCACACTGATGTTAGCAGTAATGATAAGTTCACACATATTGAGAGTTCCCAAGTTATGGGTATTTTGTCACAGTGTCTCACAGTCATTATTGTTTTTGTACTTGAAAGCACTAGATATACTGTACTGATATAATAGTCAATTTAAAATTTGTCCAGCCAATCTTTTGCATCTGTAACTTTCCCATTAAAAGTAAATGCCCATGAGGCATGCTATTTGCATTACATTGCATTTGCAGTCTTTAAAACAAACTGTAAATCCCTTCTTGTTTCGAGTGATTGATGCTGTGTATTATAAATACCACTATAAACCTCAAAGGAACTAACAGTGACAGTAAATTAAAGTTTGCAAGTCAGGCAGCATCTCAGCGGCACTGCACTTGATCTTTAAACAGCCATCTATCCTGGATTACACAAATTGTAACCTTAACACAAAGTGCTCTCGCTTGTGGCCTGTGCTTGCATAACTCAAAGGCCTTCCTTATTTCTGAGATGATTCCCCTGGTGCAATTTTCTTTGAAAAAGCACAAACATGAATTAGAGAAAACATCATTCCTTTAGTTTGCCTTTTGCATGGTAAATGATTTAGCCTGTGGAATGGGAGACAAAAGCTTCTTTGGGAAGGGAGAACTCCAGGAATAGTTTAAGAAATTCTTAGCAATCTCACAAATTATCTTTGTTTAGCTGTGCCAAACCTAACACAGGGATTTGCATGTACTAGACATAGTTTTATGTTTTATCTCTTTAAAAGCAAAGAACAAGTATAGTTGATTGTTTTATCTTTTCTTATCTATTATCAGAAAAATCTGTAGACAATTTCATGGAGGGAGAGTGGCCACCTGCTGCCAAACCCTGTCCACTACAGCTGCCCACTTGCCTGCTAACCCTCTGCTAGCCCTGCACCGAAGCTGAGTTGGGAAGGATCAGTCAGTCGGCAGGGATGTTAAATAGAGCTGGGGAGGAGACATCTCCAAAGACACCCTGAGAAATATTTTTGTTTCAAATTACTCTGTATTTCAGGAATCATCTGGACACTAGCCATGCTCACAATGGCATGTATTGGTAGACCAATACCCTGCCCAGTCTATTAGACCCAGTCTATTGCATAAACTTTGCAAAAATATTTTTATTAAATCAGAGGACAAAATACATAAACCAACAACAGGTGAGCTAAAAACATTATGAATTCTATCAAGTTCATCTAATACAAGACTCTCTAAGCTGATCCAGGGAAGAAAGATATGTTTTCTACCAATATCTCCTTCCAAGGGGTAAAATTCCTTACTTATCAGATTACTGAAAACCAACCTGTTCACAAGATGAAATAGCACTGGATTGATTTACCCTGTGCTATGGGAGAAATTTTATCTCCAAAGTTATCCTGACCTACAAAGTCCAAGTAGTGCTAGATATACATCTCAGTAGCCTATAGGCACAGAATTTTTGGGGCGAAATTTAATAAACTTGGAATAGGCCGATTTCACCTTTATGAGTTTATTCCCATGAGATCTCAGCTGTTTCTTGCAGTAAATATCGCAAGATTTTTTTTCAATCGATATTTACTGACAGAAACTATTTGATCGAATTTTTCAATTGAAAGGTAGCCATACTTTACTTTAATAGTATGGCTGCCTTTCCATCAAAAAATTTGATTGAAAAGTTTCTGTCAGTAAATATTGATCGAAATAACCTTGTGATATTTACCATGAGAAACAGCAGAGCTCTTGCGGGAATAAACTTGGAGAGGCAAAATTGGCTTTTGCTGAGTTTATTAAATTTTGCCCAAAATTTTTGTCTTAAGCAACACCCACTAACTGACCGTGCCCTTTATCCGAACAAAAACAGACTAAATTATGAAATTAACAGAAATATTTTTCCATGTGAACATTTCATGTCAACATTTAATTATTAAAGATACAACTTACGGTAGATCTCCCTCTGATATCCCCTGCCTATATCCCTGACCAGAATAGAGGCACTCTTCTGTCTGAAAATCTGGCAGAGTCCCAGGGCTAAAAACAGATTTCTATATTTGACTTGGTGACCTTTCATGTCATGTCCAGAGTAATTATTATTCATTTTTAAAGTGGCAACATATCCTACAGATTTGCATACAGTAATACAAAGCATAATACAATAGGAATAAGGATCTTCCCAAGAACGTACAATCTAATGGTGTAATCTGCAAATTAAAAAAAAAAGAAAACCTAAAACGAAATGGATCCATATTGACCCCTGTCGTTGATTTTTTCTTTTATTGTAATATTCATAACTACATATGCCTACCATTTAAAATATGTCAAAACCTTTTACATCCATTTGTAGGATATTCTGACTTGCCTTGCAGAAAAGAAAAACTTCCTATCCTGACTATATCTTCTTTCCTACAGTCTAAATGATCATTTTCTTGTCAACTGTCCTTGAAACGAAAAGTTAATTAAACCAATCCTTTCATTGTCCTTTGAAATATTTGTTTTGATATATGTTGATGGTCATGTCAATCACATCATCTCTAAGATTCCACTTTGCTGATGTCAACAAGTCCATCTCAAGTATCTGCCATCCATTCAGTTAATTCATTATATGCTTTATTCTCAAAGCTGTATTACATTTCCCAGGTGTGTTATATAACCCAGTTATTTATATATAAGCAGCATTAATGTATGTGTGAATATATTGCACTTTTTATGCATGCTAATATTTTCATAGCCTTCGCAGCAGATGTTTAGGTTTGTGGAACATTAACAAATTTGCTATCTTCTATCATCAGGTCTCTGTGGCATGGCATTTGGCCAAACTCCTAAAGCAATTTAGCAATGATGTTAATTTATTTGAATTCCAATGATTCCAAAAACTCTGGCTGAACGGAATCTTAATGTGACTCATAAGAAGCACTAAAAGAAAAAGGGAAATAGTCTCAGCTAGTTGATTACATTTTTTAGGGTTCAGCATCATCTGTATAGAGATGATATGCAAATTTACATTTCCACTCCTGAACTCCCTACTCTCATGTTTACCCCAGAAATTGAAACACTTGTTAAATCCTAACATCTCTAACAAGAATTTTGCCCCATAAGACCTTTTCTTATACAGGACACAGCAAAATACTAGTCCACACACATCAAAACAGAATGAACAATGCTGCCAGATTTATTTACTCCTACTACCCCTCTCTGCAAATCCCTACACTAGATACCTGTTGTCCAAAGACTAAAATTAAAAATCTAAATACTTAACAATGAAGTCACTTCCTATTTGTCTGATCCTATCTCATGGTAATACTCCAACTATAATTTCCATTTTGAAAATGCACACCTCTAGTCCTCCTTACTGAACACATCTTCTCACTCATGTTTTCATGGCTTCTCTCATGCTGCACCTTCCATCTTTCAATTCTTTCCCACACTAAATTTCTTTCCCATACTACTATCAGACACTCCCAAGGTATTCAAACATTTAGACAATCTTTGAAAACTCACCCTTTTAATGAGGCTTAAAACCTTATCTATTATATAATTTAACCTTAGTTCACCTATATAAATAAATACAAAATCTGACCACTAAGTAATTATCATCTGTCTTTAAATAATCAGTGTTTCATAGCTCCCTTTCTTTCCTTCCTACTCCTTATGTTTCTCCCCTTTCCCACTTAGATTGCAAGCTCTTGAGGGAAGGGTGACCATTCCTATTGTTGCCCTATTGTTGCCTGAGCACAAGTTAGCTTTCCGTAGCCCAAGTCTCTGTATTTTCTTGCATTCCAGGAATGTAAACAAAGCATGACTGATGAAGCCAAAAGATCAGAACACTGCTTAACCAATAGTAGTCAGGCAGATTTTTCTTCTTGTGTTTAGCAGTTATATCACACACATTTCCTGGTGTGGGAATTTTGAAATGTTGCCTAATAAATCACCCTGCTTTGGATGAAACATATTCTGAGGAGAAACGCTTCTCATTAAGGTATAATACTACATATGTAAAGATGTAATCTGCCTATAGTTCTCCTTTAAAACCCTTAGAGGTTTGTGTAGAACATATTTTGCTAATAATACATGACCTGTATTTCAACTGGCCAGTACTTCATGTTCTGGTGCTTACCATTTATTTTCCCCATCTTCTTTAATCAAAATTTCTCTTGATATAGTGGTATAGGGAGGGAGGAGTGGCTTAATGATATAAATATATTGTGGACAGAGGTTTTCAGAAAAGAAAACCATGTTTTAACTCTGGGAGATGGGTATGAAAGTGTGAGGATTCTTTAAAGGAAATTGTTTACAGGTGACTTGTACTCTTTCATCACTTTGTATAAGAATTAATTAACTGCACCCCTAGAATTACTGTATGTTGGGGGGGATGGAGAGTTGGCGACTCTGGAAAATAACTGCATAAAACAAGGAATATATGTTAAGCAGTTACAGCAAGCTTATACATTCACAGAAGCATTTGTAATAAATTGTGTGGGAAACACATCTGACTGCTATTTGTAAATGTTCTAAATGAAATCAGAGGTTGCAGACAAGGGGAGCGGATGAATAAGGCAAGGAGAGTGTAATGGCTGTTGTTAATTAATTCATATAGGCCATTAATCTTGACGCTCTATCCAAAGCTATTCTAAGTGAAATCTATTTATCCCATATGAATAGTAACAAGAATGCACATATATCATGGTTTAAATAAAAGTCCTACCCAGTGTGCCCTATGTCTTTTAATAATTAAAGTGTTCTCATCCTGTAAAGTGAAACACTTTGAAGATGCACCCCAAAAATACAGTATTCTTTTCTTTTTTATCTCTGGTATTACATTTACTGCAAAAAAAAAAAAAAAAAGTTATGCATTTATTTTATATACACCTAGAGGGTTATTCACTAACGTCTGAATTGTTGCATATAGGTGTCAATGTCAATTCACCAGCTAGACAGTCACAATAGGCTGCTACTGTCGCAGTCATGTCTTTATAAAGAGAATATTGTCACATTCGCGACTTTACTATGGAAAATTGTCACAGTCGCAACTTTAAAATTGTCACAGTCGTGACTTTATAATGGGGAAATTGTTGTGGATTTGCTATGGGAATCCACTGTTTGTGAATTCGACAGTCAAATTGACACCTTAGTGAATAACCCCCTAATTGGTTCCTCAAAAATGTATGTATCAATGGCATATTAAAAGGCATCTATCTATCTATCTATCTATCTATCTATCTATCTATCTATCTATCCTTAAAGTATCTATCTATCTATCCTTAAAGTATCTATCTATCTATCTATCTATCTATCTATCTATCTATCTATCTATCTATCTATCTCTATAGTATCTATCTATCTATCTATCTATCTATCTATCTATCTATCTATCTATCCCTATAGTATCTATCTATCTATCTAACTATCTATCTATCTATCCCTATAGTATCTATCTATCTATCTATCTATCTATCTATCTATCTATCTATCTATCTATCTATTCCTATAGTAAGTATCTGTATAGTGTATAGTAAGTATTTGTATGAAGCCTTTTAACAATGTTTTCTAATTGGATCAATTAAGAGTCAGCTAATCATTTTTTGGTCCATTATTAATCAAAGGAGGGAAAGGGATTTCCTTCAAACCAACTAGCTCATGGGGAGGAGACAAGCTTGTTTCCTTTCTTTATGGGTAGAACAAGGATTACACAGTATCAGTAGGAATAATATTGCTTGTAATATTAATGTCACACTGGGAGAAGAGATTGCAGTTCAGTGTTAAGTATTTAAGGCATAGGGAATGACTATGTTCAGTTGTAATAAACTGGAAAATTTGGTTAATAGCTTTTCTTTATCTTGACTTGTGCTTTAATATTGTAGAGCAAGTCCATTACACTTGTTGCCTTTACTCGCTTTCCTTTGTATCTCTCCTTTTGATTGGTGCTAGGCATTCTGTCGCTGTAATACTAATATGTCTGTTGTCTGTGTCTATTGCAGAGTGAGTATTGCACACGTATATTAAACCAAGAGAGTTCTATTTAAAGGAATGAAAAGTCAAATTGGGGGTTATTCTCTAAATTGTCAAGTTAAGGTGTGAATTCGCCAGCTAAAGACAATCACAATAGTCTGCTACTGTCGCATTCACGTATTTATCATGAGAATATAGTCACAGTCGCAACTTTACTATGGAAATATTGTCATTGCTGCAGCTTTAAAAATTGTCACAGTTGCGACTTCACAATGGGAGTATGGTCGTAGTCATGGATTTGCTATGGGAATCTGCTGTTTGAGTTTTCGACAGTCAAATTTGGACTTTTAAGAATAACCCCGAAAGGCTTTTTTTGTATTTTTCTTTATCAATATCCAAACCAGAAATTGTTCTAATATATTGTTATGCTTTTGTTTTTGATATTCATGTCATTACCTACATTATTTTGTCTTGCTGCAACCTCCAGATTTTAAGCAAACACTGTGCTTGTAGCCTGTAAACGAGATTTAATGGGTCAGAGCTTGACTCAATCTTAGGAGGTGGGAGGAGCAAAAGAAAAAAAAGGAACAATTAAACCTTTTAGGCCAGGGTTAACACTGGTTATAGCTGAGCTAATTGTAGTTAGGCTCATTATTGTCAATGGATACTATTGTTTTTCTTTAGCCATTAGTTAAAGAACCATTAACACCAGAGAAAGAAACCTGCTATTTGAATTAACCTAGCAATTATTCCTTTCCAGTATTTTTAAAATATATCATCTTAGTAGTTCATTCCTGATCTCTTGGTGCTGGTTGTAGCCAGATTGGACTATGTTAGCATCTCCTGAAAATATATGTATGTATAATTTTTATTTATAAAGCAACGCAAATGTACACAGCACTGTACAATTCAGCAATACAAATACAATACAGACGTGGGAAAAGTGCATTAGATAATACAAGTATAATATCACAAGGATACTTCACTTTAAGTGCAAGGTTGTGGTTGACATAAGAGGTTGGAGGTCCCTGCCCATAGGGCTTACAGTCTAAATCAGCGGTTCTGAACCTTTTTGAGACGGCCGAACGTCATCACATATGCGCGTCACATGGTGACGCTTGGCCAAAACGTCATCACGTACGCGCGTCACGTGGTGACGTTCGGCCGAAACGTCATCACGTTGCGCGTCACGTGGTGACGTTTACGGCCAACGTCACCCCGCAGGAACCCTTATAAGAAGGGTTCCTGTGGGTACTTCCGGGTTTCGGCACGGTTCTCGACCCCAGTGGGATGGCCTCGCAGCCCCCGCCGGGGTCGCAACCCACAGGTTGAGAACCACTGGTCTAAATGATCTCAAGTTCCATAGGAAACAACAGGACTAGGTGGAGTTTGTTTACTTAAAGGGCAGCTAATGACACAGGCTGTCTGTCATGCAACTAGCTAAATTAGCCCTGTCAGACAGGCTGGGGGCTTTTGCTGTTGAATTCCTTGCACAGTGCTATTACTGAACAGACTTAGCATGCCAGGAAGCCTGTGGTTTTAGCTCCCTTTAACAAATAAAGATGGTTACAATCTCAAGAAAGGAAAACACACTTAATATAATATAAATCAGTAATTTAACATCAAAGAAAATATTTTTATCATCACTATGTAAGAATAACTTCCATGCCAATACAAATGTTTTTTTTTTTCTGGTGTTACTTGACCTTTAAAAGAAAGAAGGACATTCTTTGGTGTTTATCTTAAGATTCATAAGTCACAGGGGTACAATGTACCAGGCTAGCACTACAAAACTGAATAAACTAGGCCTGTGGTTATACTTACTATAAAATTAGGAAGGAATAACAAACACTGAAGATTTCAGGTAATGGCAATTGAAAAGATAACCACCATCTAAATTATTGTATGCGGAATAAACCTTTCTTATTTCAATGCATCTGACTATTTTACGACAATATTATAATAGGGGCTTATTTATCAAGGTTTGCTAATACAAATTATCCTATTTTTTCTATTTTCAACCAATTCTTTTTCATGGGTATTACCAATACCAATAAATATTTGGGGTAAAAAAAGCTTGGCGTAGTTAGTATGGGTGGGGTTATTGATGTAATTAGCTAAATGTTTTTTCTTTCTCTGCTGTTAACAGCTCTTTAACACATTAGTACACTGACATTTTAGTGAACAACAAATATGGTATTTTAATAACTAAAAATATAACAAGAAAAATAGACAAAACAACAATAAACAAAATTAGATTTATTTCTTTAAAGGACTGCCTATTAATTATATTTCATTTTGGTAATCATGTCTATTGAATGCAGAAGGAAATTCACAAATGTTTTAATTTGAAACCTATTTTTTAACAAACTGTGCATCTGTTTATTAAAGTTCTTGGAATGATACCAAACAAACTTTCTAGATTTGTATATACAGTCTTTTACAATATAGTTTGAATCCCTCTGTCATTGATAGCGGGGGGAGGGGGGGTGAATGGAGAACATTTATTATATGACGATATTCCTAGCTTTTATCATGAACATTTCAGCTTACACTTACTATTGGTTGAGATGACAAAACCACCCAAAAAGTTGTATTAAGGAAAAACTAATTTCTAGCATAAGGTGACAAAAACACAGTCAAGAGCTATGGTGCATAACAGCTCTGCTTGGTAGCTTTTCAATAGACCACAATGCATGTTGAACAAATAAAGTGCTATCAGTTTGTCACCTTTTTAATAGCGACCATTCCTTAATTATTTTTCAAAGAACAAAACAAGGGACATTCTTTGTGGGGGTTCTGCCCTCCATATGTTGCAGGTGTTACCAATTTACGACAAGAGTGCATGGTTATTAAAATCACAGCATGAAAACTTCCCAGAATTGTGTTAGGAGAAAACATTTACACAACCTTAAGCTAATAATCAGATACAATAAAAGCACTGTATGTTGAATGTGATTAAAAATACACCTGCTTTCTTTAATTCTACTAATCAAAAAACAAAAAAAAAAACATTTGTATTGAGAAAAGGAGTTGTTTGAAATCTCTAGTCATGGGGTGTATCTATGATAACCTAAAAGAGGAGAATCCCAAATAATGTCATGAAACTTGTTTTTCATAATGAATTTCGGTTTCATAGAAATCATCCCTTCTATGATTGCCACTTTACCATACTGATTGTTCATCTAAATCCATCTTGATATCCTTATGTGGCAGAATCATAACAACTGCATGTTTCTTTTACTGCACTTTGATTTCCTTGATATTCTTCTGTGCATCAGGGTCTGGATCAAACAGTGCTCGTCGTGGGCCTTCCTCAGACTACCAGCAAACGCAATGCAGTGTTGGCTGCTGAAGTGCCCCTTTGTAAATTGTAACATTAATTCTTCACTTCTTTTTCAAATTTTCAACATTTACTAAATAGGCAAAATAAATGCAGAAGGAGTGAGTATAAAAATACTAAAATAGCTATGCTGAGGGTTCAGTATTTAAGGTGATCAGGGGACCAAGGTGTCCATTATTGAAGGGAAAGAAATGATACGTATATTAATGGATAAAGAGCATTTTTAACATAAATGCCAGAAAAGCTGAGTTATTAAAAGAGTCCATCATGCTTTAATATTTGAAAAGAGTAATATTTCAGTTTTCATTGATCACTTGATAAAGAGCTTTGGACTCAAAACATGAAGTAGCAAATAAAGGTTTATGACTAATCCTTTATTTGCTACTTCATGACACTACTACTTGACTTTTGGAGTCAAGATGGCGGCGCGTGCACACGCTGCGGCTCCTTGCTCCTTACATCTCCCGACTCTGCACTTTCCCCCAGCCGTGTCTTCTCGTGACTGCACTTTCCCCCAGCCGTGTCTGCTTGCTCGGTGGAAATGCCGGCAGCAGCTTGAGCTCAGCATTCGAGCCCGGGTCTCTGTGAGGTGCCGAGGGGGCTGAGAACTGTTTCCGGACCTGGATTTTCATCTCCCGACACTGCACTTCCCCCAGCCATGACTGCTTGCTCAGTGGAGATACCGGCAGCAGTTTGAGCTCGGCATTCGAGCTCGAGTCTCTGTGGGGTGCCGAGGGGGCTGAGACTTGTTCCAGACCTGGATTTCACCTCCCCCCCCCACGCTGCACTTTTACTTCCCACCATGACTGCCTCTCTTCTCTGTGTGTGGGGGTGCCAGCTGTGGTTTGAGCCCATATCGCGTTCCTGGTTCTGTGGGGTGCTGGGAAACTGAGGCTCGCTCCGGTCTCTGGAGGTTTTTACCTCCCCCCCCTCCCCACACCGCACTTTACTTCCTGCCGCGACTGCTTGCTCTGGACTTTGGATTCATCTCTTCCTCCCACGCTGCACTTCCTCCAGCCGCGACTACTTCTCTGTGTTAAGGTGCCAGCAGTAGTTTGGGATCTGCATCATGACCCTGATCTCTGTGGTTTGGCGCGGGGGAACTGTGGCTGCTCCAGACTCAAGATTCACTTTTCCCCCGTCCAGTGCTGCTATTGTTGTCCATGTTGTTCATTTTCAGGGACAAGATGGCGGCGAGTGTAGACGCTACGGCCCGATGCTCCCGTTTTGTTTATAGCCGAGTCGAACTTCTAGAGGTCAGAATCAGATGTGAATGCAGTATTTCAGCTGCTTTTTCCCCCGAGCACAATATCCCGGCAGAGTTAGCAAGTTTGCCTGGCTCTTTGTGGATCACAACCCCAGCCA
>WMED01012396.1:0-14838 GCA_019650415.1 Pipa parva
AACACATCTCTTCCACTGCTAAATCTTGTCGATTCTTTCTTTGTAACATTGCCAAGATCCTACCTTTTCTCTCCCACTCCACTGCTAATACCCTCATGCATGCTCTTGTCCTTTTCTATTTGGACTACAGCAATGTTCTTCTATCTGGCCTTCTTGTTCCCTATCTCTCCCAGTTCCAGTCTATTCTATACTCTGCTGCTAGAATTCTCTCTCTGCAGAGGGGACAGCCCTTCTCCCAATCACTCTCTTCTCCCTTGCTTCCCATAAGTAAAAGAATCATTTACAGTGTCCTACTTTTGACATTTAAAACACTTTACTCTGTTGCCCCACCCTACATTTCCTCACTCGTATGTCTGTACGTTCCTCGACGTCAACTACGCTCCTCTCAAATAACCAGCTTTGCGTGCCATGTACTAATACTGCCCTTTCTTGTCTTAAACCCTTTTCTCTCTCTGCCCCCCCCCCCCCCCCCCCCCCCCCCACCTCTGGAATTCTTTACCCCTTTGTCTTTGCCAGGAACATTCCCTCTCCACGTTCAGAACCAAATTGAAGTTCTATCTTTCAGAGCACTAGCACTGATTCTTATGATTTATTTTATGTATATATTTTATTTTATCTTTATTTATTCAGGTTTAATTTCTGTATTTATTGATCTATTTATTTGTTTTTATTGACCTATGTCTCAACACATTCACAGCTCTTACTGTCATTTTATCTGTGTATGTAAGTGTTCCTCCCACTTAGATTGTAAGCTCTGTGGGGCATAGATCTCCAACCTCTTGTGTCAACTGCAACTTAGCACTTAAAGTGATGTATCCTTGTGATAGTTTACTTGTATTGTTTAATGCCCTTTTCCCATGTCTCTATTGTACTTGTATTGCTGAAATGTAGAGCGCTGCGTAAATTTTCTTGTGCTTTATAAATAAAATTGCACATACATGCATCCATACATACCCATTGTTCTCAAGTCTTCTCATTGGTGATTTAAGACAGGAGGGAAAATATTAGAAAATGTCATGGTACAATCTAAGGCTTTATTTATGGCAAATAGTAAAATAAAGGGTGTGGTATAACGTTCTCCCCCTGCATATTTTTGTTATTTGCTTTAGTTCTTTAACAGCTGAAGATTAAAATTGTCCTAGAGCTTGTAATGACTATAAATTAAACAACGGAGAATTGACATTATTAAACCACATTTGTATCTTAAACTCAATAAATAACCTTTAACCCCACTTTCACCTTATAACTTTACATATTTACTCAACAGTTACACAAATTGATAGACAGGACAAATAAAGAGTTATGCTTATTTTTAGTGTTTTTGTTGTTTTGGTAACCAATACCATTTATTTTTGTTTTTGTGCCAATGTTATTTGTTAGCAAAGCTTGTGTTTGCTGTTTTAAATCTCATGCTTTTAAACAATTAACTTCTATTGCCTGAAACCTTTTGTTTTCCTACACTAGTCTGAAACATGTAGCAATCATTTTACACATGAAAGGAATACTTACTCTTCAGGCTATAGTGCAAATGTTCACAATATGTCCATTTGCAGCTCTTGCTAATGGATAAGTGCTGGTCTACAATACATGCGCATAGACTCGAAACCACCATCACCACTAGAGATGAAACATTATTAAGCTATATTTCAGTTAGGACTTGCAATCAAACAGTGGTATACATTAAATTACAGGCAACTGAAAATTGCTTTATGCAATATTATGATCAGAAATTGCACTTTTACAAAGTGAGATATACAAAACTAATTGCAAATAGGTTATTTACAGAATGTCAATTCTTTTAGAAATTTTATTAATTAATTTGCAAATACTGATATTTCAGTTATATAAAATAGGGGAAATTTTACTAAAGTCAATAACTATTTTTTCGGGCAAAAAAAATGGCTGAAAACAGGTGAAAAGGAAGTGTGAAAGGTCAAAAATGGAATTTTTTAACTTTGCCCATTTTTGCCCGATTTTTGGGAGAAAATTGGCAAAAAAGTAGAAAAAATTATTTTCTACTTTAGCAAATTTTGCCCATAGTGGTGTTATAAAAAGTTGCTATCAGGACTTGAACACAAGTTTGGTCTAGTTTGATTGGCGAGACAATTCACTTTGATTTCCATTTGCAGTGCTTGCTGATGTACTCGCACATCTTCACCACTGGATACTGGGATTTTTATTGATATTAATGCGTATTTACATTGTTTATGGAAATGGCATATTTTACTAATTGAGCTTGTGATTTAGTTTATATTATACACTTAGATTGTATTGGGGTTTGGTTAACATATTCAGTGATATGTGTTGTATCCAGGGTTTGGGGATTAGGGATATGGGAAGATGGGGTATTTAAGTCCACTAATAATGATGCATTGGTGATCCTGAAGATCGGATATATATAGAAATAAAGATCACAAGGATCACTCACTTTGCAAAAAATTTGTTCCCTTTTGCAAATCCCACAACTGCCCTTTTTCTTTTCTAATTATTTATATCCTTTTTGAAGGTGCACTCAGGTTTATTCATTTTACTTGAACTACATATACAGGGGTTAGACAAAAAAACTGAAACCAATTGCTGCACGCAAAGTTTGCATTTTTTGGGGATTTGCAGCGAGCCACACCACCTTCCAAAAAAACTGAAACACCTGGTTTTAGACCACAATAATTTATTAGTTTGGTGTAGGGCCTCCTTTTGCGGCCAATACAGTATCAATTCATCTTGGGAATGACATATATAAGTCCTGCACAGTGGTCAGAGGGATTTTAAGCCATTCTTCTTGCAGGATAGTGGCCAGGTCACTATGTGATGCTGGTGGAGGAAAATGTTTCCTGAGTTGCTCCTCCAAAACACCTCAAAGTGGCTCAATAATATTTAGATCTGGTGACTGTGCAGACCATGGGAGATGTTCAACTTCACTTTCATGTTCATAACACCATTGTCATCCTGATACACGGCAACACCTTCAGGATACAAAGTTTGAACCATTGGATGCACATGGTCCTCCAGAACTGTTCGGTAGTCCTTGGCAGTGACGCGCCCATCTAGCACAAGTATTGGGCCAAGGGAATGCCATGATATGGCAGCCCAAACCATCACTGATCCACCCCCATGCTTCACTTTGGGAATGCAACAGTCTGGGTGGTAAGCTTCTTTGGGGCTTCTCATCTTTCCTGGATGTGGGGAAAACAGTAAAGGTGGACTCATCAGAGAACAATACATGTTTCACATTGTCTACAGCCCAAGATTTGCGCTCCTTGCACCTTTGAAACCAACGTTTGGCATTGGTATGAGTGACCAAAGGTTTGGCTATAGCAGCCCGGCCATGTATATTGACCCTGTGTAGCTCCCGACGGATAGTTCTGGTGGAAACATTAGAGTTGAGGTGCACATTTAGGGGGTAATTCAGGAAAGAGTGAGTCGCCTTGCCAAGCCGAAGTACTTTTAAAGCGTTCGCTGATCTCCGCTTGCAGGAGACCAGGGAGCGTGTACCCATCTCGGTGAACTGATGATTAGCCCTAGGTCAAAACAGGGGAGGAGGATATGTGACAGGAATGCAGGTATACAGATGGAAGGTGAGAACATTTCACCCAGATTCCTGTCATATGTATGGTGTTTAATTAGGCTGCAGCTGGGATCTCAGCTGAGGGAAATTTAAAAGGGAGTTTGTGCCTAGGTGTCTCTCTCTCAGTTGGGAAAAAGGATTTGTGTGTGAGAGCTGCAAACAACTACCCTGTATTATTATGGTAAAGTGCTGTTTTTCTTTTGCTTTATCTGGAAGTTAATGAAGAGAAATTGTGTTCATGTAAAACTGCTTTGGACTGTATTCTTTAATTATATGGAAATTCTTGTTTTCTTGTTAAACACACTTACCTGTTTTTTCGCCTAAATAAAACTAGCCGCAAGCTAGTTTCTCTTAAACTGGATGTATGAAGTCTGTTTGTTGGACTGTTTTACACTGTGCCACTGTCTAAAAATAATAAGACAGCGGTCCAACTACCTATCCCCATCACAATATATATATATATATATATATATATGAATGAAAAAGACCAGCTCATAAATATATAGTATAGTAATGACTATGTAAACTATTAACAATTTCCATTTTATTTATTTTTTAGTTGTGGCATTCCTTTTTTTTGATGCTTCAAAGAAATGTTGTTTTCAGTCTGCATTTTGATCCTTTTTCAGGAGACCATCAGAAACCACTGATATCAATGAAAGTCTGAGTCCAGAGTCTGCACCCATGACAACATACCTATTACTTGTACAGTTAAAGGTCTGTATTTTTAGAAAATATCAGAAGAAAATTTAGATTTTTTTTAACTAAAAGGTATGCAATTCTGCTGCATTTCTAAAATTTTTAGTTGAATGTTCCTTTGTGTTTTATAGTGCTGCCTCTCTCTTTTATGGGGTGTTGTTTGACTTAACTATTACAAATACCCGGGCATATTGGATATCTTTGTGTTTGGTAGATGATGCACTTTGAATTTTGCATGATTTTACCTAGAATGTCTTATGCAATTTGCAGAAATATATAAATATACTGTATATATAAATATAATAATTTGTAGAAATATATGTTTACTGTGGAAGTTTCCATTTTATATGGTAGTTATTGCAAGCTAACATCAAGATGTGCATTACTACCTTAGAAAATTCTGGTTGAGTTGTCTGAAGTTTTAACTCTTAAGTAAATCAAAAACCATAAAATCATTCAGTTAAAAATCTGGAATACTTAAGGGGGAAAATTATAAAGGTATTTTCTACTTTTTCATTTTGTAGATTTGTTTTGCTGCATTTTGCCAATATTTGTTTGTTTGCTGCACTTTTCAATTCCATCAATTTAAATAAAGGCGAAAAAACTAACTATATAAAAAAATGATTAAGCAGCCTATTAAAGGATGGCTTTTATTATTATAGCTCCTATGAAACTAGCAAAATTTAACTGCAAATCAGTGTTACTGGTGACAAATGTACTTGCTTGCCTTAATTAGTTATTATATTGATGAATACACACTAATGTAACATACTTATTGACAGAACATTTATGTTTTAACACCATTAGCCATTTTGACACCTGTTGTTCCACTTTGTATTTTATATATCTAAGGAGTTTTCTGTGCCATTCACAGAACAACAGGCAGTGACAAAATTGATGTTTAGGTTATTCCATATAATTTATCCCAGCTGGATTCTATAATATGTACGTTTTCATTTGACGTCAGTAAATTGGTTTTTTTTTAAATTTCAACAGAAGAGGAGCAGATTTCTTTAAACATCTTGATTCCTTTAAAATAGGAATAAAGCCAGATAAGCTGATGAAACCTTATTGTCTCTTCACAAAGATACATAATATGCAATGGGCCCCTAAATAATTTCCTCTGTCAAATTTCCAAGATAAAAGACAACTAGTAATTGGCATGTAGAAACTTGGGTTCTTCGTTCATTAACCATAAAAGGGTGATTGAACATCAACCACTGTCAAAGACAGAAGAAGAAGGCTTAGTTTAGATGCATCATGATTGTGGGTCCAATTACAAAACCACAATTTATTAATGCAAACATATGTTTTTCTCTTATTTGTTTGTGTTTTCATTGTGTGTTTTTTCCTATATCTGAAGCAGTTTTGGTATGTGAACATTTTCTTTTACAAGCTTTAGTTTTCTGTCTACTTTGTATATAATGTAAATATAAGCCTGTCTATGTTTCTCTCTGCTGAGGTAATATAACACATTTTTTAAGGTATTCATATACAGTATTCTCCCTTAGAATTTAGTCTACCCCCTGCTGTGTAATAGGATCAATATGTATAAGTCAAGGGTGGGATTACCTGGTTGGACCATCTGTATTTTCTGTTAATTTGTAAATAGAAGTTACCTGAAATGTGCATTTAAAAAGAAAGTTGGCATTAGCAGTCTAATGCACCAAGTTATGTATGTAACTATAAATAGGGCTGGTATACATTTGAGTTATGCTGGGAGCAGTATACATTGCATGCTCTTTTTGCCTTTTCCGTACCACACAGTCCTATCATGTAGAATTTGCAATTCATCAAGGGAACACATTCAGAATTTAAGGCAGAGAAAATTGTGCTGGATAATCTCTGAAATGCTTTTTAAAAATGTGGTTCTCTGCACATGTTAAATTTATCATTTTGCAGCAGTTTTCTGTAAGCTGTAGATTAAAGTCACCTATAAATCTTCATATTTTACAGACACAAGGAAACATAGAACAGATAAACTGAAGTCAGAGCTAATAAAATAAATCTACAAGTTTATTTTTTTATGTTTTAAAGTGGGCTGAATAAGTAACATTTCTGTTAAAAATTATAATTTGAAGATTGTCATAGCCATATTGTAAACAGTGCTCTTAGGGATAAGTGATCCAGGAGGTAAAATCACTTGACCCTTGCTATAATGCCTACAGATTACAAGAATGTAGATAGATACAGACAGAGACAGATAAATTGAGATGTTAAGGTAGAAATGAATACTGATCATATGTGAAACATAAGTCCAGCTATATAACATTTAAAAAGGATGATTATGAGGTTCACAGTATATTTTAATTGTGCTAAAACAGCAAATATAGTAACTGGTATCTGTGCCCTTTGTTTCACAATCTTGCAATATCAGTTGATCAACAGCTGTAACCACTTCCCTTTTATTCTATGTCTGGACAATAGGTCATAAATTAACTTTTAGTAATGGTATGTTATACGTAGGTAATAAACTTATGATTTATCTTGTGACCATGAGCTATAATTATTCTCACCCATATAATGTAAGAACTAACCAATCCATGGATGTGCTTTTATATGTAACCAATTACCTTCCTGTATTCTAAATTATTATAATGAATCAGTTCTACGTGTTTTTGTATTCCTTTAAACAGTGACTTCCTCAATGAGCGGACAGAGCTATCCTGGAGGAGTCTCAATACCGAACTTGGTGTCAGTGTGAGTTTCTTGTATCCTGCTGCAGAGATTACTGTTCCAGAGGTATTATACAAATTAGGCTACAGTTACCTATAGCATACAGGAAATTATCCCGACATAACTTTCCTTAACACAGACATAGATACAAACAGGCAAACAGACACAGTGGAGGAAAGAATTATTTCATCCCTTGCTGATTTTTTAAGTTTGCCCACCGACAAAGACATGAGCAGGTTATAATTTTAAGAGTAGGTTAATTTTAACATTAAGAGATGAAAATCCAAAATAAAATCCAGAGAAACACATTGTATAAATTATATAAATGTATTTGCATTTTGCAGTGAGAAATAAGTCTTTGATCCCTGTTGCAAACAAGACTTAATACTTGGTGGCAAAACCCTTGTTGGCAAGCACAGCAGTCAGACATTTTTTGCAGTTGATGATGAGGTTTGTGCACAAGTAAGGAGGAATTCTGGTCCACTCCTCTTTGCAAATCATCTCTGAATCATTAAGATTTTGAAGCTGTCGTTTGGCAACTCAGAGCTAAAACTCCCTCCATAAGTTTTTATGGGATTAAGGTCTGGAGATTGGCTAGACTACTCCATAACCTTAATGTGATTCTTTTTGAGCCACTCCTTTGTTGCCTTGCCTGTATGTTTTGGGTCATTGTCTTGCTGGAATACCGTTAGGGTTGTACATTTAAGAGAAAAGGTAGCAGCCGTAAAACCCACAAAGGCAACCAGACACTAGGGCGTGGAGTCTAAGGAACCCCCAGTTTTCACCTAGAGCCCCCGCAAGGAGGTTAGGACTTCGCTGCGGAGGGAACCCAGGTCACGGCCCCTAGGACTGAGTAACCAGAACAGGGCTACGGGATTTTTCCTAAAATGGACCAAACAGGAAGGGAGACCAGGCAAGTCAAGCAGGAACAATGGCAGTAGCAAGGCTGGAAACAAGGGTTGTAGCAAGGCTGAACACAAGGGCTGTAGCAAGGCTTGGGTACAAACAGGGACAGGCAACAAGGTAGGGAACCTATAATCAGGTGCCGGACCTTTCTGACAGGCTCCCTTATATAGCTAGGGAGCCTGTCAGATGATCGTGTCTAGCAAATTCAAAAAGCGCGACACCGCGACGGGCACACTATGACATTAGTACGCATGCGCGGCGGCTGCAACCCGGAAGCCCCGCGGCGCCGCGATGCCGGACGCTGGAGCGGCTTCTGCGGGTAAGTACCAACCTCACAAATACTCAGCCATGACCCATTTTTAATGTCCTGGTGGAGGGAAGGAGGTTTTCAATCAGGATACATGGCTCCATCCATTCTCCCTTTGATGTAGTGAAGTAGTCCTTTTCCCTTAGCGGAGAAACGTCCCCAAAACATAATGTTTCCACCTCCTTGCTTGACAGTAGGAATGGTGTTCTTTGGGTCATAGGTAGCATTTCTCTTCCTCCAAACATGGCGAGTTGAGTTAATGCCAAAGAGGTCATTTTTTATTCATCTGACCACAGAACTCTCTCCAAATCACTCACAGAATCATCCAGGTGTTCATTAGCAAACTTCAGTCTGGCCAGCACATGTGCCTTCTTGAGTAGGGGTATCTTGTGGGCATTGCAAGATTTTAAACCATTAAGGCGTAATGTGTTACCAATGATTTTCTTGGAGACTGTCAGGCGCAATAGCCACACTGGATAGGAGGAATAGGAGATGGCATATATGAAAACCCACCGCAGCAAACTTGGCACAAGCAACCATAAAGGTGCGGAATCTAAGATGCTGCTGGTCTTCACCTAGAGCTCCCGCAAGGGAGTTAGGAATTTGCTGCAGGCAACGTCCAGGTCACGGTCCCAGGGATTGCTGTTCACAGATGGAGAATTTGAAACCAAGAGAGAAGTCAGAGTCTAGACCAAGGGTCAGGGCAAGGCAGAGGTCAGGGCAGGCAGAGTTCATACGGATACAAAATACTGACAGGGACTTTTAATAGAAAGAACTGAACCAACAGAGTAACACACCCAGAACATACGTTCTATTTTTGGGCACAGAACATACTGACAGGCTCCTTTATATAGGACAAGGAGCCTGTCACATGATCACGCCAAAGAGAGGAAAAGGCACGCCCAACATAAGTGCGCATGTAGGCAGCCTCGCGAGAAGACGTGGCTCTTCCAAGTACCAGAGTCAGAGCGTCGCTGGACCGAGGAGCAGTAAGTAATACTCCTAACAGTACCCCCCCTCAAGAGTACCCTCCGGGGACCTTTTGGCCTTGTCAGGAAATCGATAATGGAAAGAACGAATTAACCTTGGAGCATATTCTTCTGTAGCATTAATCCAAGAGCGCTCTTCAGGACCATAACCCTTCCAATTAACCAAATATTGAAGCTTATTACCAGAAAAATGAGAATCTAAGATTTTCTGTATCTCAAATTCTTCAGAGCCATCCACAAGAATAGGACCACGTGGAGAAGCTTTGGAAGAGAAATGGTTGAAGACAGCAGGTTTCAGAAAAGAGACATGGAAAGAATTGGGAATCCTGAGGTGCTTGGGCAATGATAATTTTACAGAGACTGGATTAATCACATGTGAAATGGCATACGGACCAATAACTTTAGGACCCAAATTGTGAGAGGGAAGTCTCAACTTAATATTTTTTGTGGATAACCAAACCCGATCTCCAAATTTATAATTAGGAGCTATCCGATGTTTACGGTCAGCAAATCTTTTCTGCGAGGCTACTGATTGGGAGAGTTTTAGATAGGTATTGCGCCAAATGGAGGAAAAGGAATGAAGATTTCCTTGTACCACGGGTACCGTAGGCGAAGAAGAAGAAAAACAGAAAGCCTTGAGGTCACATCCACATACAAAATGAAAAGGAGACATCTGGGTTGAGGAATGGTGAGCATTGTTATGAGTGAATTCTGGCCCAGGGAAGAAGATTGGACCAATTATCCTGAAGATCTGAAATAAAACAATGAAGATATTGTTCTAGGGACTGGTTCGTTCTCTCAGAGCTGCCATTAGACTGGGGATGGTAAGCAGGGGAAAAGTGTAAATCCAACCCTAATGCTTTATTAAAAGCTCTCCAAAAATGAGACACGAATTGAGAATCCCGATCAGAAACGATCTCCAACGGAATACCATGGAGACGGAAAATATTAGAGATAAAATGTCTAACCAGTTCTTGAGCAGAAAACACATTCTTTAGGGGAATGAAATGAGACATCTTACTAAAGCGATCAGTGACTACCCAGATACAAGTATTTTCCACAAGAGGGGGGCAAAGTGAGTCCAGGGAGAATGGGGTACCAGAAGAGGAGACAAAATTCCCACTGGTAGAGACCATGGAGATTTAGATACTGTGCAAGCTGCAACAAGTTCTTTAACATCCGTCCTCATAGATGCCCACCACAAATCACAGGAAAGTAGCTCAAAAGTCTTGGCTACCCCAGAATGTCCTGCCTGTTTAGAGGAATGTACATATTGAAGAACCTGGCAGTGAAGATCTGGGGAACAAATAACTTTCCAGGAGCATATTTCAGGTATTCTAAATTCTTGTGATCCGTAAAAATAACAAGCGGATGAATAGAACCTTCTAGATAGTGTTGCCATTCGGATAAAGCGAGCTTAATGGCCAGTAACTCCCAGTTGCCAATGTCGTAATTTCTCTATGCAGGAGAGAAAGATTGAGAAAAATAGGCTCAAGGATGGATTTTACCAGTAGAAAGATCTTGAGAAAGAACTGCTCCAGCGCCATAGTCTGAAGCACCAGCTTCTACTCTGAAAGGCCTGGAAGAATCTGGATGATGAAGTACAGGTGTGGACATGAAGGCTTCTTTTAACATGGAAAATGATCTTAAAGCCTCCGGGGACCATACATCAGGTCTAGCTCCTTTCTTGGTTAAAGCCACAATTGGAGCAACCACCAAAGAAAATCCTTTGATAAATTGTCAGTAGTAATTAGAAAAACTGTTAAACTGTTGAATTGCTTTCAAAGAAGTGGGACAGGGCCAATCTTTTATAGCAGAAACTTTTACTGGATCAATCTCAAGTCCAGTGGCAGAGATAATATCCCTAAAATGGAAATTTTGGGTACATGAAATTGGCACTTCTCTAATTTAGCATATTGGACGCCCAAGGACTTCTTTGACATGAAAAATATATTCAGAGAGGGACTTGGAAAAAATTAAAATATCATCAAAATATACTACCACAGTACATCCCAAAAGGTCTCGAAAAACATAATTCATGTAATCCTGAAAAACTGCAGGGGCATTACACAAACCGAAGGGCATAACTAAGTATTCGTAATGGCCCTCATGGGTATTAAATGCAGTTTTCCATTCATCTCCCTCTCTGATTCTGATTAAATTGTGAGCTCCTCAGAGATCCAATTTGAAAAAGATAGTAGCCTCTTTTAGGAAGACAAAAAGTTTGGAAATTAGTGGGTTTTTTGACGGTGATCTTATTTAAATCATGATAGTCAATACAGGGCCTTAAGCTACCATCTTTCTTCTCTACAAAGAAAAAGCTGCTCTGGCCGGAGAAGAGGAAGAACGAATAAAACCTTTGGCTAGATTTTCCTGGATGTATTCTTGCATAGCCTCTATTTCGGGGATGAACAAAGGATAAACCCTATCCTGGAAGTACCTGGAAGTAAATCAATAGGACAATCATAACTCCAATGAGGTGGAAGGATTTCAGAAGCTTTTTTACAAAACACATCTTGAAAAGTGTGATAAACTGAGGGTAAGGATAGTAAGGCTTCGGTGGATAAGGCAGTAATGGCAATTGGGGATTGAGGCTGACAACAAGTAGATAGGCATTGAGTGGACCAAGAAAAAACTTTATTAGTGGTACAATCAAGAGTTGGATTGTGTAGTTTCAACCAGGGTAAACTCAAAATAATATGAGTATCAGGCATCTCAATAAGGAGAAAAGGCAATTCTTCTCTATGATCATCAGTAACCAATTAACTAAGTGGATTTGTGGAAGTGGTAACCAAACCCCAGAAAGAGGTTTACCATCAAGAGCAACAATGAGTATTGGCACAGACAATTGAAAAATAGGAAACTTGTTATTCTTGGCAAACATGATATCCATGAAATTCCCTGCGGCACCGGAGTCAATAAAGGTTTGCGTTTGGATTGGAGAACTGGAAGATAAAATGATTACATTAGCATATTGGCCTAGGTGTCTCCCTCATAACGTACCTAGGCTTTGGAGTTTCCTGGCTTCACCGGACAAACTCAGACAAAGTGGCCGTTGGCCACCACAATACATACAAAGACCAGAAGATCTGCAATGAGTACATTTGTCTTCAGATAGGTGAGAAAACCCAATCTGCATTTGTTCTTCTCTTGTTGGTAAGGAAACAGTAGACGAACTGTCAGGAGAAGAATTATGGTTAGTAGGACCCCTAAAAGGTCTCTTTCAGACTGACGTTCTCTTAGTCTGTTATAAACCAGTATGCAGAGAGCAATTAGATTCTCAAATCAAGATCGAAGATCCCGAGTGGCTAGTTCGTTTTTTAATTGTTCAGACAAACCTTGCCAAAAATATCTGCTAAGGATTCATTATTCAATCTTGCCTCTGCTGCAAGAGTACGAAACTCGACAGCGTATAAGGCTATGGAACGAGTACCTTGCTTCAAATTAGTCAAACGATGTGAAGCCTTTGGAGTACATCCGGTGATATCAAATACTGTACAGACTGCAGAGAAAACATTTTCGACATCGGAAACCTCTGGATCTCGATTTACCCATAATGGCAAGGCCCAGGCGAGAGAATCACCATCCAGCAGAGCAACAATAAATCCCACCTTTGCCCTTTCAGTCAGGAACTGGGAAGGAGTCAACTCGAACTGAATCATGCACTGGTTGATGAAACGTCAACATGCCTCTGGTTTACCAGAAAAACGAGGAGGAGATGGAACACGAGGGCTACGACTATCCTCTGGAACAGGTGCAGGTGGAGAAGAAACTGCAGAAGGATTAGGAGCCTGTATGCGGACAGAGATGGAGACAAGAATTTGAGCCATCTGAGATTGTTGTGCTTCGTCAGACTCCATATGCTGGACCAGACAAGCAGCATTTCCTCAGGAGTGGTTCCTGAAGCCATCTCGGAGTGTTCCATGGCCTGAAAATACTTTCAGGTGCAATAGCGACACTGGATAGCAGGAATAGGAGATGGCGTATATGAAAACCCACCACAGCAAACTTGACATAAGCAATCACCAGGGTGCAGAATCTAAGATGCTGCTGGTCTTCACCTAGAGCTCCCACAAGGGAGTTAGGAATTCGCTGCAGGCAACGTCCAGGTCATGGTCCCATGGATTGCTGTTCGCAGATGGAGAAGGGAAAACCAAGAGAGAAGTCAGAGTCTAGAACAAGGGTCAGGGCAGGCAGAGTTCGAGCAGTAACCAGGGCAAGGCAGAGGTTAGGGCAGGCAGAGGTCATACAGATACAAAATACTGACAGGGACTTTTAATAAAAAGAACTGAACCAACAGAAAAACACACCCAGAATATATGTTCTATTTTCAGGCGCAGAACATACTGAAAGGCTCATTTATATAGGACAAGGAGCCTGTCATTTGATCCCGCCAAAGAGAGGAAGAGGCGTGTAACCTCTTGCGCCCAACATCAGTAGCGAGAAGATTCAGCGCTTCCCAGTGCTGGAGTCAGAGCGGCGATGGACTGAGGAGCGGTAAGTAATACTCTTGCCGGAACGACCACCAAAACCAGGAGACAGGATAACAGGTTTAGAACAGCGGAACAGAATTGGCTACTGTCACTTTAATAAATCTGCACAGGATCACCAGGAGCAGTATCCAGGAACAGAGTACTGGAACAGGGGAGAAGGCTAGTGTAGTACAGGAACACAGAAAACTAATTGGAGCCTAACTAGCTGGAAGCTTAGGCACCGAGTGCACAAGCTGTTCAGCTTTTAAATCTCCCGCTGTGTAACAGTGCAGCGGGAGTGCTCCTGACACGTACATGTCATGGGAGCACACCGGCAGACTTAAAATCCTGACAGCCACGGCTCATGCGCCTAGGAGTAGTGCGCCCGAGCTGTCCTGTCAGGTAAGACACAGCGGCAACGCCGACCATGACAGATATTCTGTGAAGTGAGATTTTGCATGGTGCCCCAGATCAATATCGATTGACAGTCATTTTGTATGTCTTCCATTTTCTTACTATTGCACCAACAGTTGTCTCCTTCTCACCCAGCATCTTACTTATAGTTTTGTAGCCCATTCCAGCTTTGTGCAGGTCTATGATTTTGTCCCTAACGTCCTTAGAAAGCTCTTACGTATGTCTTGCCCATGTTGTAGAGGTTAGAGTCGTTAACTACCAGCCAATTTTTTTTTTGTTCACCACATATTTTTGCAGGGAAAGCAATATAATTTCTAAGAAAATTATATATTGTTTTTTTCAGCACACTTGGAGCTTTAACATGCAATGTCTCATTTGTCATTATTTTTTTGCTTCCTCATTATTTTGGGTGAAATATTAAAAAAAAAAATTTAAAAATCAATATTTTCTCTTAAAACGATCACTATTTTTAACAGAAAAAGTATGTTTTCTTGGTAGAACTATACTGTTTCTAAAAGCCCCATTCCTCCTTATTACAACGATACCACACATGTATCAAAAGACACCCGTTCTTGCCCAGGAGACACTCCTAATTGAAATGAGTGCATTACAATATTTTTTTTCTGAAATCAACCTACTATGCATACCTTGCAGTTTTTCAGGATAAATTGTCATTTATCTCAAGAATACCACCACAAAGTATATATCTAGAGATGGCCGAATTTTTCAAAAATTCGATTCGGCTAATTTGCCGAATTTTCTCGAAAAGTTCGATTCATTCCGAATTAATTTGTCACGAATCGGGTCAAA
>WMED01012397.1:3701-14838 GCA_019650415.1 Pipa parva
TGGGCAGGGGGCGCCCCTAGCATTTGCCTACTCTGCCTAATGGCAGAGCCGGCACTGGTCACCCAGATAAACCACTTCAGTTGACTGCTGTTTTTCAAAGAAGGTGTGGTCAGGAAGTGGGTGTGGCCTAGGCACCAAGCATTCTGTGCCTGCAAGTCCTTAGATTGTAAATGCGGCACTTCTTTTGTGGCATTGCTTGAATTTTGACTCCAGTTTTGAGGGCTGTAAATATATATATATATATATATATATACGTACACACACACACAAACAAACAAAAAATACATTTGTATGGGTACAGCTCCACAAAAAAAGTATGAATGTAAAAGAAGCACAGCTCTGTTTGCCTTTCAGACAATTGTACACAAGTATTCTTCATCCAAATGTCAGCTATTTCAGCTGTATACATTTTTTTGAAATCACACATATACTGATTTTGTGCTAATTAGGCAATTTGTTAATCCTACACATTCTGTTAGCTAATAAATATATTTTTTTCCTGTGTAAGGTTTGTCTACAGAAAGAATGCCTTTATGGCTGTATTTAAAAAAAAAAAAAATAGTTAAACACCATCTAAAATGTTATCTGGAAGAGGCATAAAAGTATATTAAATTTTGCCGGTGTTAATTAAATTTTTAATTAAACTGTAGGAACAGACAACATAAATATATTCATGTTAAAGTATAGCTCGGTCTAACGCCGCAATTCATGGTTCAGAATGCATTGCTTTGCTGATTTTACAGGGCTGCTTATTACGGTAAACATGCCTTTAAATCCTTCTAATAAAAAAAAAAATCCAATAATGAAGAAATATACAAGGAGAAAACAGTTATTTTAAAAAGCCATTTGACTTAGGCTGCAATTCTCCTGTAGTCAAGCAAGCAAGATTATTTTTCTTAAGCCTCCTGCCCCACCCAGTGGACTTACGGAGATCTATTTTTAATACAGCATATTCCCTTTCTGTGAGCGCAGAAAGTCAGTAGCCATGGAAACAGGCCTGATGCTTTTCCAAATTTAGATGTTGGAATGCTACCTAACTACTTTTTTACTACCATATTTTAATTATAATACATCGTAAGTCTATAAAACAAGGGGAAACTCAAGAGAAATTAAATTTTTATGTACTTTGGAAAAATGATCTAAGTTATTATATACATAATACAATTTCATATTTCTCGAAAAGAAAAGCAGTTTGCAGTCTTTGCCTCTGAGTTGTGCATTCATGAGCGACTGAATACGTTTTGATTCCAGCATACACAACAATAAATCACTTAAACCCATGTTGGATGGCAATATCCAGGGATATACATATTAAAGAGTGAACTTGCATGGCAAAAGCAATTCGTAACAATTTGCGTCAATTCCCCTGTATTGTAACTAAGTCAACTGTGCATGTTAAGTACTCAGCGTATTGTCACTGTGATGGAGTGAATTGTCGCCAATTAATTTCTGAGTTAGCTGATTAGTTGCAGTGCTACATTGTAGCTCAGTGGCAACCAATTCCTTCCTCGTGTTGGCACTTGATGAATTTGCAACTATCAGTGCAAAGTCCCCTGAAATGACAAATTTTGACTCGACGTATTGGACAGGAGTGATTGGTTTGATTACATCACACTGACAATATGCCCTTACATGGTTTGCAAAATAGCCCTTCTGTACAACAGAATTACATAAACCAAAAGCAAATAAATGAATCAATCACAGGGGATTTGTGCATTTTTGGGTACTGCATATTTACATACAAAAGAACTTCCTAGAAAAACAATAATAATTAGAGAATAAGAGATAACAAATTATTATTATTATAGAGATAATAATTACAAAACACAATGGGGTGCTGACATGGCAACTTAATAGGCAAAAATGATTTGTATCATCATTCATGGAACAACAGCCACATCATGAGGGGTGGAGTAGTCCTAGTATCCTGATGTACCCCTTTGTCCTGCCCTATTTACCTAATGGATGACTGCCACCATTCACTAGTCAGTTAAGACAAGACCGAGAGGCACACCTGGAGTTTAGAACTACTCCTGATGTATCACATGCGTGAAGTAATGATGTCATTTTCATGTGTGGTACAGTGCCTCCCCTTAATTTAAGTTCCCATAAGACACATCAAGCATTTATACCTAAACAAGATGAAGTGCCAGTAAATATATTACCTGCAGAAGGACTAATAATGGGGGTTATTCACTAAGGTGTGAATTCAACTGTCGAATTCACAAACAGCAGATTCCCATAGCAAATCCTCTACAATTTCCCCATTGTAAAGTCCTGACAATTTTATAAAGAAGTTTGTGACAATTTTCCCATAATAAAGTCACGACTGCAACAATATTCTCATTATAAAGACGCTACTGCAACAGTAGCAGCCTATTGTGACGGTCTTTATCTGGCGAATTCGCACCTACACGCAATAATTCGGACTTTAATGAATAACCCCCTCAGTGTAAAGTGCTCTTCTCAAGGGGGAACCTGCAGTATAAACTGTACATTTTACTCTCTGGATGCATAACTGGATGTGGGGCTCTTTAACCAGACATGCAGTGACTTGGAATGATCATTTCAAATACTTGTTGAAAACTGTGATTTGCAACAGTTCACACTGCCTGTGAATCAGCTGATTCCTTGCCATGAATAGCAGGTGTAAAGCACAGCAATAAAAACTGAGAAACGGAAGATAAAAGGGGAACGATATCTTTTACAAATCCTGTATCTATGTCATAAAGCAAGACTCAACTGTGCTGGTGAAAGTCAAAAAGGCAATGCAGCCCATCATTCATGCACAAATAGTACTGTAATGTTCATAGCAAACCCTATCACACACTGGTAAATGCAGAGTTAAAATTTGGGCCAGGACACATTTATCTTTATCTAATGGCAGAGATCATTTAATTCTTGTAGCAGCACTGCAGTAGTACTTGAACAACACATACATATGTGAGCATCTGGCTACCAAGCATCTGGCATGCATGGTGGGACTACGCATAGACTGCATGTACCTACATGTACCTAGACACTCCTTTAACATAGGCTAATCCTATTAACTACATCTCAGAGGGTCCTCCTCAGGTAAGCCTTACTGGGACAGTACAATACTTCTTGGAATGTCTGGCCACATGCTCTTTCAGTTAGTTCTGTTGTCTCTTCTGTCTGCTACGGGACCACCAGAGGGGGCTACTTATATAACTAGCAGCTGGAAAGAAAGGCTTTTTTGCCTACAACTTTTTTTTTAATGTACTAGTTCCTTATAAAATTGTATTCTAATTACTAAACAGTTGTAGGGAACTGGTGAGTTATATAGCTACACCCTCTGTCACCTCTCCTCTTCTTTATAAGGATCAGCTAGGGAACAGAGCAGCCTTTGAATGCGCCCTCCTTCATCTCTGCTGTCCCTGGCCCTGGTAATGGATGGTTGTGCTATCCACATTGTCATGCCTTCAGCAGTGTTTAATTCATATTTTTTATACTGCATTTTTATTTCATTGTTCTCTTTTCCATAGAGTTATATGATAATGTCTCCCTCTAGTGGCCTATTCATATCCATATCAAGTAGTCTGGCATAAACATACAAATAACTTTTCCAATGCTCCTTGTAAACTGTACTTTTACTTCCACCAGGAAATAAGACGCCAGGGGAGCCATAACTGTAATAATATAGTAAATAGTATGCAGATAACCACATGCACATCCATCTTAGTTCATCTAGAGCAGCGGTTCTCAACCTTGTTGAAACCGCGACCCCCCCCCAGGTGACATCAATATCATCATGTCGCGTGTCACGTGATGACGTTTAGGCTCGACATCATCACGCAGGAACCCTTATATAAAGGGACCTGACCCGGTTTCACAGCATGTTTGCAATCCTTGTGAGAGCATCGTTTTACTCCCACAGGGGTCACAACCCACAGGCCACATTGCAGATCACCATATTGTTATACATTTACAAGTTTATTGCTGAAAGAGTATAATTGGAGTGAGCACTCAATGGGTAGAAAAACCAGTGATAGGTGCTACCAACAGGAGTTGGAAAATTGGAACTATATAGTGGAGAGAAATCAGAACTCCTGTAGTTGGTGCAACACTAAAACAAATTTTATTGTTGAATCATCTCAAATGTAAAACACGTGGTGAGTAATACAAAACAGATAGGAAAAATATATTAAAAACAAGTAAAATAGGGAAATGTGAACCCTAAAAAACAAAAGCAGAACAGCTGAACTCTCATGATATTGCATGACAGCATTAGTGTGGTAAGAAATGCTAATGAAAGAAACTTAGTATGAATGTCATAAATACCGTCACTTTAAATGTTGTCAGACTGGTGAGGGGAGAGTCAGGTCAAATACAAAGCTGTGTATTGGCCAAAAAACTTTGTTTGAGCGTTACTGGTGCGATTGGAAAAGTCGGCAATGATTACTCAAACGGAGAGCTGGAGTGTGGCCGTGTGTAGAGACCCAGCTGCTGCTTGTGAGGCTGCGCTCTCTACACATGGCTGGATTCTCACTTTGATGCATAAGCCCCATTTATTTTGAATGTTTTTCTTTTCATTTAGGGGGATATTTATTAAAATTGAAAATATTTTCTGCTGGTATATCGATATACCTTAAATTAGGGCAAAAATATCGACATCACCAATATCAATATTTATTAAACTCCTTCTGAACTTTTTTGTCGGTGAAAAGTGTTCGCCTGGTTGAGGGTGACGAAAACCCATTATTCCCTATGGAGATGGTTTAGAACTTTTTTCTAAGTCTCCATCAAAAAAGATCATCGATATCTGTATTGATGGAAAAGGAGCTCCATTGAAAGTAATGTAAAGTGTAGTGGTATTAAAGGGGCACTATAGTGCCGATATAACTGCACACATACATAAAAAACTCCTTAATACTAAGCCAATCGCTAACACAAATAGTTAAAAAAAGTTTAAGGAAGAAATTATACTTGCTGTTTGTTTCGCTGATTAGTTCTAATGAGAGCTGACATTTTCCTTCCCCGCTCCCCCATTTCCCTCTTGCAAGTCAGGCAACAAGAGAATAAAAAGCTCCCTGACTGCTATTGGTTAAGCAATGTGCTGACCTTTTGGCCTCATCAATCATACTTGTTTATATTTCTGCATGGAATGGAATGCAAAACATTACAGAGGCTGGGGCTCCGGAAAGCTAACTTGTGTGCAGGCGCTACCTTATACATTAGGGTAAAAATGTCCGGTGGAGGTTACCTTTTTATGGAAAACTGGCAGGTACATATCACACACACACATTTCCTGGTGCAGGAATTTTCCAGTGCTGATTAATAAATCATTCTGCTTCAGATGAAACATCTACTGGGGAGAAACACTTTCACTTAGGTATAGTACTGCATATATAAAGATCTAATCTGACTATAGTTCCCCTTTAATGCTTTGATATTTATCAATATCAATCATTTTTGATAACGATAAATTTTATTCGTGAAAACATAAATTGAGAGAAATCTAAAAATTCTGCAAACAAAGAAAAAAAAAATCAGAGATAACAAGGCGAAAAGCGTTGAAACGGATTGAATTGCGGTCAAGTAGGTTGAAATGACCTTCATAAATTCCCTCCAATTAAGTACATTACAACATACCTAGATACAGAGATAGATATTTTCACTGAATTGATTTCTTTGCATAAAGTTGAGGCATGTCAGTTTTGCAACATATACTAAGAATATAAAATGTGTAATTAATCAGAAAGAAACTTAAAGCTAGTATTGGGAATGCTTGGCAAGATTCAGATTTTAAAATTAAAAAAAGTCACTGTGAGGCATGTTTTATGAGTGAGTGCACATTGTACGCTGAAGCAAGGCTGAGTAGGAATAATACAAACCGTTCTTTTCCCACTACTGATAAAATATCATTAATCTCTAGTGTGGCAGCAAACTATTTCGGGTATTGACTTGGAAACCATCATTCTCTTTGTGTCAGTTAAAGATTTACTCACTTTAATATGAATCCCACAAGGCCAATACTGACACTGTTCAACCACGTTTAACCATTTCCCTTGTGGATCTCCCTTGCAAAGTAGTTATTTTAGTTATTATACCGATGTATTTATTCTTTTTAATATTGTCTGCTATAAAAAGAGAGAATAAGAACCAAACTGGGGGCAGGAGGCGATTATACTTAAAAAAAAAAAAAAAAATTATTAAAGGGGAACCGTATTCCCATAAATCGGGAAAAAGAAATTAAAACTGTTAAAATGAATTTATATATCAGTTTCACAAGAACTATAAATTCTTTTCAAACCATGCATTTGATTTCCTTTAAAGACCTCTGTTTCCGAGATCATGACACACTCACATCCCTCCCCCTGCTGTTAATAGGTAAATGATCAGACCCCAGGTCCGCCTTAAAGAAGCACAAAACCCTCTTAATTAATATGCATAAAATATATATGATTATTTTCTCTCAGCGCTTGTAGCTGTAATAGATTATTATTTCATAGATTTTTTTTTAAATGGTCAAAACACAGTTCTCTGATAAATAAACATTTCTCAAATACTGGATATATTCATTAAAATGTTGCAGAGCTTCTGTTTTATATCGCTTTAAATAAGAAGCACTACACCTGCTTGTTTTCCCATTCCTCTACTCAGTGCTGTGTAGGCTGCAGTTATAATACAGTATAACAGCACAGCGGAACGGGATGATTCAGGCAGGGGGAGCACTATTTTCAGTATGATCTTGTTTGGAAGTGCTTTACAGTGTTGTGATACCTGGATGTGTGCCTGATTTATTCTACTAGGCTGGGGGTGCTTTTTAATAAGCATTAGTGTACCACTTTGGAATGACATTTTATCTTTATCTTTGCTGATTTGAAGGCTGAATACACCTGCAGTTTATTGAACAAACAGGATGCAAAATCCAGTCAGATACATGCAAATGCACCATGTAGGATCAAATAGCCCAGACCCTAAGGGGCTTATTAATCAAAGTGGGAATTTGACTGTCAAAGTAAATTCACTTCAGGTCACTATGTTCCAATGGTCATGAATTTGCTACTCCTTATTCACCAAGTGTGGGATTCTCTTAGTGAAGAAACAAACAGCATATCTTCCATGGTATGGCCTATTCAGTCAAACAGTTGCAGGATGTGCAGTAATACATAGTGATGTGTGATATACATACTGATTTTACCAATGTATATTACATACCTTTCTATGTCATCCTGTCCCTAGTTCATGTTGTCACTTGGTCGCCATCTTCATTGTCAATTTTGAAAGAACAGTCTTGTTAAGCCACATCGAAACCCTGCCATCAGCCCCCCACTTCACCACTTTGATATAGCAAAGTCAAACTGGTGTATTGGGGTTCCTTGACGGATTTAATAATTTGACAGACTCTGACCCTTGATGAAGAGCTGAATTAGGTGTTCAAACATATGCAAAGTAATGCAAAGACCTCCATAAGTTTCCTGTCATTAAGCAAATGAATTGGATTAGAATTTGTCACATAGCAGAGTTTAATGAATATACAGTGATGAGGACATGGCAAATGGACGTGAATTCAGACCTTTATGCGGCTGTTCAAACTTTGATGAATAGGCCCCTTATAAGTTTGGAGTTTTGTAGGGGAGAATACAATAGGATTCATATTGGCACTGGTGGAGACATGTATTTAGAACGCTCTCCTGAGGTCACTCATGTTTACTGCTATTAATACAGTATTATTAGTAATAGCAGTAAGCATGAGTAAATACAGGAAAGCATTCTATATACACATGTCTTTGCCTTCCCATAATCCCTTAGAACAAAATATGTTTGCACTATGGATGTTACCTATTCAGTCAACCATTTATTCATGGTTACATTTATGCTACATTACTGCATTAATACCACATTTGTAATACACACTAACAGACCTAGCCTTACCTTAGTACTGGAAGTTCCTTAATTGGGCATCTTTCTGATATTAGGCAGCTCCATACTGAGGAACAGACAGAGAACATGGTTGCTCATGGTGCTAGGCTGCCATGGGAGTCGTTTGTTTGTCCATCTCTCTCATCCACCAATCTACCACTGTAGAGTACAGGGGTAGAAGGCTGAATGAAGGGGATGGTTTCCCGAGTGATCTTCAGACAAGAAGCTGCCCTGTTGTTAGGTGGTAAAGTTAACACTCCATACATACTGACATTAGAGTATTAGATAATGAATTTCTTCTGGGCTGTTCTTCCTGCCATTAAAGCTTTGGCAGAAATATGCTACCCAGAGAGATTTATACATATAAATTCCAACATATTCATATGATTGACATGTTTACTGACATTCACATTCACCTCATGAACTCTCTGCTATTTTACAGTGAATCCCTAGAAGTCAGAGGCTGGTGTCGTGGACCAGATTCAAACTAAAACATTTAAAAATAATAAAATTAGCGATATTCTGAAAACAATTTTTTTTTTTTAATTCTGTTCTACAGCAAGTAAAATCTATTACTTCTTACGATGACTTTTTCCTTTAAGTGCACAGTTGTAAGGGGCAAAGAAAAAACAATGGAAGATCACTAGAAGGAAATGCTAAAAGCAGCAGTTAGTTAATTAGGGAAAAAACAATTATACACCTGTGTCACAGAAAGAGCTAAAGTGGAATGTATGCCGGAAGAGATGGCAATCAATTGTGTTGAAGACAGTAGAGAAATCAGGGGTAAAGGGCAGAGAGCGCTGACCCTTAAGCTCAACAGCAATGGCTGAATTGACAGTGATGTGCATCTCCTATAAAAATATCTCTTCCCAGGAATAGAAAATCCAATAAACTGCTATTTAACATACCTGTGGTGCTCTTACTTTTTAGCAGTGGAATATTCTGCAAATGAACTCAGCATTAATTTAAAGTGATAATGTACCTCTTGCTATAATTTATAAGGATATTAAAAGGTAGAGAGGAGTTCCGTGACCTTATAAAAGCAGGAGGCTGCAGGCCGAGTGATTTTACACAGGGCATAGAACTCCCGGGGTGACTTTTAATATCCTTTATAAATTAAGTATGAGGTACATTATTACTTTAATATCTTTTAACACTTTTAATATTCTTTAAATTGCAGTAGGGGTAGATTATCCTTCCCAATGCATTAGTTGATATTTTGGAAAACCATACACATATAAACATCAGCTCAAAACCCCCTTCCCAGTGTAGGCATCTTTCTGTGTAAACACCCTTCCTTTACCAACATTAGCTCTTGACAATGTCATTGCATCACTTAGAATTGTGTGCTCAATGGTTGCATTTTATTACCTGCTGGCATGGTCTACAAATCCCATGATACCCTCCATTTATAGGAATGCTGTAGTTGTAGACAATGAACAGATATAAAGGATGAAAATGTTTCTTGGTGAGCTTAATGAATTGTCACATACAAACTTGAGTTGAAAGTCCCATTTAGACATAAATGTTCATTTTACATGTAAGAGGTTGCCAGCTACATAGGTAGATAAAATATACAATGTAACATATGATGCCATTAAACATGTGTTGTTCCAGTTATATTGTGTTCTTTATTATAAACGAAAACCACACTTATAGTATTGCTGATCATTCATTCATAAAAGTTGTCTAAAATGCAAATTCAGATGTTGGAATAAAGATTATATCATGGGCAGCTCATTGTTTCTTCCATATTGCGTTCTTCTGTTGACATCACTAGAACGATACCCCTAGTGGTCATAATTAGGTGACATTTTGGATTGTATAGAAACACACTGCTAAGTGGAGCAACTCTTCAATGTATCAATGCAAATATGGAGCAAATGAAGGGGGAAATTCACCATTGAATTCACATGGTGTTATGCGTTCGCTGATGTCCTGCACGCGGATTGCTTTAAAGGGATTCCTGTCTTGGCGAGGCAACTCTTTTGGTCTCGCCAAGACTGGAATCCCTTTAAAGTGCTCGCTGATATCTGAGTGCAGGACATCAGCGAGCACATAACACCATGTGCGAAGTGAACCGAGGGATTCAAAGCTTACTTCGCTCAATGGTGAATTCCCCCGAGGTGTTCTCTGCTCTTCCATCTTATTACATTATCTGCTGTGAATGAAAACCAAAATTATTTGTGAATTAAAATGATTTTCTTATTTAAGCACTCATCCATAAACATTGTCATATTTCCTATCCAAAAGTCAATGTAGGAACGTGTGCTTCTATTCTGCATTTCCAACCATAGAGAAATGCTGCAAACAAATCAATAGGCCCAAATAAGAGCCATTATGTGTCACCAAGACTAAAGTCCCGAGGCCTTACCAGTCACTTCCTTCCATTGACCTACTAATGACTATTTGAACACTGCAAGCTGCAGCTTACCAAAGCTACCTGTAATGACATAAGGTCATTTGGACAATTTAAGTCACCGGTGTGGCCTTAGCCTAAGAATTTTCTACCTAATGTATAACCATCAAGGCTAGAACAAAAAGCACCAAGAGATTAGACAAATGCACTTATCCTTTACTGATTGTTTATGCAAATTACAGAAGCTAAACAGAGCTCTATTGAATGGCCAGGTTTTAATACCTGGGAAGCTTATCAAACTTCTAATCATTATGCAAACAGATGTAAGTCATTTTAATTTCCCATTTAGCAAAATCAATTCTTTGTGTTATCATGGGAACTGGTAGAGCAAACAAATCGAAGATATTGATCTATTAAAATCAGCTGGAATTAAGGACAATGCACTGAAATGCATTCCTAACACTGTTTTGAGAATTTGCAATGAGCTTTAACTTTGATAACCTTATGTTTATTGGTGCGTGACATTCTGATTAAATATTGTGGATTCATAACAGAAGATGGTGCAGATGATCTCAAAGCTTTTAGATCAGAAATGGCAATCAAGATAAAAAGAAAATCAAAAATGTTTAGTTTTAATTATGTAGTCTGTCATATATAAGAATATATGATTCAAATAAATCAATGTTATGTGTTCAATTACAGAACAATATAGTAGAGATGGATTACTAATAACTAATGGATTTAATGTAGCAGTAACACCAAAAAATGAAAAGGCTCCAAACATAGGCGTGCACAGGCCATATCATTAGGGTGTGCCCCCAAAGAAATAATTCCTAAAGATAAAGTTTTCCCGTGTCCCCATCCCTGCTGCTTCACTTCCCCTGCTGCCCC
>WMED01012398.1:0-14837 GCA_019650415.1 Pipa parva
AGATCATGTGAAAATATGATATTTGTGTCATTCTCAAAATTTTTGGCCATGACTGTACACGACTATTCGGACTCTCATGAACAAGCTTCTTAATCTTTCTCAATGCACTATGCTGTGTAGAATGTACATTTGAACTAATGCATGTTAAGAAGAATGGTGAATGGAGTTTTGTAATGATTCTTTAATATTAACAGTTATAGCAGTGATACATAATATATATAATGTTATAATATCATAAAGATGGAGCTTCCTAGTGTGCAAATCTCTGTCGCCCTCTTTTCTTCCTCAATCTCATAACACATGATGGATTATATATTGCATCCCAGCAAATGGGATGGTTCTATGTTTATCACCGAGGAGATACTAGGTGAAACACGTTTCAAGACATATGTTTCTATAGCTTGTTAGTAGCTTTGCGCTAATTAAATAACAGTGTACTTGCTTTTGACAGCATATGTAACAATGCTCTAGTCAGTTTTTATTCTGGGCTCATTTCTATATTTACTATATCAAATAATCCCTAGAGATCATCCAGTGCCTTCTGCTTCTAAAATCTTAAAAAGTGAACATGCTTCAAAAGCATTTATAGTTAATATTTTTTCAATCTGTACTTAAAAAAAAAACCCTAAACTGTGCCTATAAAATTATGATATTTATCTATTAAGCTAAATAATTATCCAAAGTAGCAAAAAATCCCAATGGGACTGGGTGAGGTCTATTTAACAACATGGCTGCTATTTGACAGAAAACAGACAGAAAGAAATAAAATTCATAATTTCAATTTCAAACATAGCATTTTCGAAGTCCTGTATTTAAACAACTGCCCTGCTAATCCTAATGGATTCAAATTTTTATTTTTGGGTGTCACTGGTCCTTTAACAGATATAATAAGCCAAAGCTGGCGGTGATATATGAAACTAATTTGTTTCATCACAGCAGCCTGGGGAGCCTGTTTAGATAAGACACGTGGAAAATAATGTTATTTATTTCCTTATTTAATATTTAAAATACAGCATGTCTCCTGTGTACAAAATGAGCACAGCTCTATTTGTTTGTGTATTAACATGAAATTATTAAGAATGGGAAGATTTGAAGATGTCAACGTACCTTTACAGTATAAAACCTATTTTCAACATATACAAGAGATTCTCACGATTATAACGCAGAATACATAGATATTACCTGTGCTAAATTTAGTAAATTATAAATATATGATAAATATAAATCTTAGAATCACAGTCTGTCTCTGATTTTAATTTTTAAAATGTTTTAGATTTGATTTTCCACAAAAATGATTATGTCCTTACTAGAAAAGGTGAAACCTCAACCTTTTCAAAATGTTACTTTTGTGATGAGCTCGACAAATCATGACAACTTTCTAAGAATCGAAAATGAACACTATGAATGTATGCACCTGGAAGTGATTTGTGTAGAGAAAAAAAAAGCTAAATTAACTTATCTACTTTAATAAGAATGTTGAACGTTCATAAAGAAAAGAATCTTAAAGAATAAACAATACATTGACAGTTTCCAAAGCTTCATTCCATATGCATGGCTCACACTAAAGTATGCAACCAAGTTCCATTGGAAAGTTTAAAACTTTTTTTTTTTTTTTTACACAATATCTTTTTTAGATTGCAGCATGTATTTACATTTTTGGAAAAAACATTTAAATTATTATGTATCTAATGATGTATCTGAAAGAATAAAGTCACACTAAAACATTTTTTAAAGACAAAAAATATATATAGTTATGTCAGAGTAAAACATGTCAAGCCACAAAACAAAACAAAAACTATTTTCCATCACTAGCTTTTTAACACTTAAAGCTAGTTAGTAATAAGAGTGATTTTTAAAGGGAGTGGGGGAAGAAATATTTACAGATGGGGTATTGGGCTCCAATGCAGAAGTAGTTCTACATTATAATTCTGCTTCTGTGAATGCTCAACTCAGTGAAAATCCAACAGGAAGCAGAGAGCGAAGATGACCGCAGATGTGCACTGTGTATATAGGTAGTCCTAGACTTACGACGTTGATCCGTACTTACGCGGCGGCGTAAACCGAATTTCGACGTAAGTCGGACCATACATTCATATACAGTACTGTACCCTAATAACAGTACTGTACTGCAAACACTTAGCCATTCCAAACACCTATTCTAACACCTGTAACTACACCAAACACTCTCGTATAAAGCGTCGTAACCAAGAAACGACGCAACTCGAGACAGTCGTAACCCGAGGACTAACTGTAATGGCTTTTCATTGAGAGCAGGAAACAGCACTGGAGCCTAAAACACCTATAGGCAAGTATTTCCCCTCTCCCCACTTAAAGTGTAAGTAAACCCTGTATATAAATATAAAAATTCCTGCCTCACTTCTTAACTCAGCAGCAGGCACAGTTCTGGCTATATTGACACCCTGGGCGAACCACCCCTTTACCCCCCCCCCCCCCCCCCCCCCCCCCCCCCCCCCCCCCCCGCACCCCCCCACCCCTCTGACCTAAACTCCAGCGATGCGCTTCCTCTCAATGTTTCTCCGAAGTGAGGTAAGTTGAATGTGGTGGCGCAACTTGGATGCTTTGGGTCTTGCTGGCAGCTGTTGAATCCACAGTGAATAGAGCCGAGAAGACCCGAAGCAGCCAAGGAGCTCTGTCGCATTCCACTTACCTCATTGTGGAGAAGCACTTAGAGGAGGTGAGTTTAGCTATGGGCGATGTGGGTAACAGTGCCCCTCAAATAGATTGCGCCCTGGGCAGTCGCCTACATCACCCATAGCTAAAACCAGCCCTGCTCAACAGAGCTCACTATCCCCTCTGCAACTGCATTGTTTCAGTGAAGAATTTCCTGCTATGGGCAGAGACACGCCCCCTCCTCTAACTGACTTTTCTCTACAGAGTTCAACAATACAAGTTGTCGAACAGCTCTTATCTGCACATGCTCAGGGCTATGAACAGGCTTTTCAGATAGGAGAGGGGGAGGAGAGATAGATTCTCTCTGTATAGTTTGCGACCTCACTGAGGGCAGGGATTATCAACACTGCTAAGGAAGAGTCTGTACACAGAATAGGAGGGGGAACAGGGCTGTTTGATAAAGAGGTGCGAACTCCTGATCCCAAAATAGTTTTTATATTTTAATGTTTAATTTAGGTTTATGCTTTATAAATGTAAAATATATGTATAGTTTTGTCCATAACTTTACTTGCACTTTAAGCATCACTTAGTAATAAGGAGTTCAGTTCTCCTTTAAGAGTAAACAGCAAAAAGATAAACAATTCAAAAACTGCAAATATAAAAAATGAATTGCCCTAGAAAATGTTGGGAATATCTACAACATGCTAAACATTATATACAAGGCTAACAATAGCTATAATGGGGGTTATTTATTAAAGGGTGAATTCTCCCAGCATAGTGACTTTGTGTCTGTCTGTGTTACTACAGTCAGGAAGATGCAGATTCACTTCTCCTTATTCATGAAGCAGCTGACAGACTTGTTGAACAAGTGGACAGCGCCTGACGCCGTCAGATGCGTAGTCAGTCGGACAGAAGTGGGATGCAGAGTTATGCAAATTGAGATGGATGCCCCCCAGTGAAGTGCAGTTACATCATAGTCTCAATATCCCACTACTTGTAATAATTGAATAATACATCTATTTCTGTATTACCTTGCCCCTAGTTCATGTCAGTTGGTCGCAGGATTTATTGTCACTTTAGAATAAACAGTCATCTTATGCAACACCAGATCCCTTCCAATGACCCCCTAATTCGCCACTCTGATGTGGCGAAGTCAAATGGGTGAATTTGGTTTACCCCCCCCAAAATGGTGTGTCATGCGAGCTCGCACATTAAAGCACAATTTGGATATTCGGTCGTCCATCATTTTCTTTTTACAGTTACTAAGGGCAAAGTGCACCCTGGGGCAATATGCAAGCTGCAAACTTTTCTTCGTTTTGATTGAATTTGGAGCAGTACACCTGGTGGAATTCTCTCCTTTGAAAGACTCTGTCCCTTACTGGATAGCTGAAATACCTGTGCACTTAAAATGGTACGAAGAGCTGTGTAAATCTGCGACTGTCATAAGCATCCGAATTGGTAATGAAATCAACACATCACAGAGTTTGTTATATAAGCAGAGTTGGAGAAGTCACGAAAGGATGCAAATTCTAGCCTTTTTACACAACTGTTCACCCTTTAATAAATAACCCCCTTAATCTATTACACTTTATTGCAACACAACTGCAATATGCAATTTGAACTTTAATAAAATATCAAAACAAGGTTGGAAACTAAGCAATAAAACAGTTTTTTCAGTCACTGGGGTATAGATCTACTTACAGATACTTAAAACGTATAGAAATATATAAATGTATATTTATAAAATATATAAGTTAGGATAGAGTGATCAGGTTAGTCCACAGATTAAAAAAAAAAAAAAAATTATATGTATTGTGATATTCGGTGATACCTTTAGTATTTTATTTAGTATTGCTTGCAACCTGATGAAGGGAGGACAAACCTCTTGAAAGCTCGTCAACTAAACTGACTGTTAGTCCAATAAAAAAAAAAAAATGGTATCACCGAATATTGCAATATTAATCTTTTTTATAAAATATATTAAATAAATCTTACGAGTTACTCAACAAATGAAACTCACAAACAAGCAGACTATACAAAAGTGAGTGCTGTATGGGTCTGCATTTTGTTAAATCCCATGATATCTAACTAGCACGCAAAGTGGAAAATTCAAAGTGCTGGAATGAGCTTTAAATATAAATACTCTAGCAGCTGTAGCTTTTGTAAAGCTTTATTTAAAAGACCAGATCAATTATACCTTTATAAGGATGAAAAATAATGCATTTTATTTTGTTTCAAAATAGCAACTTTTACATTATCATGACTAGTACATACCTATGGGATCTTATAGGATAAAAAGATCAAAACCCCCTTTAGAGTTCACTTTTTTGTGTCATGGAACTCCTCTATAAAATTACAGAACGTGATAAGCATTATCCAAAATTTATTTTTTAAAATATCTTTACATATTACATCTGGGATGTCAAGATGACATTGTCACAGGAATTGCCAAAGGTATAAACAGTTCTGATCACCTGCTTTCTAATTCACCTGCCCAGGTATGACCGAATCAAAGATGCACAATTCAACTTATTTTCAGATTCAAGAGTCTTCCTCTATTATATTTTTTCAATTTACACTACAACAACCATGCTTAGTCCTGCCATAATTAAGTACTTTTTTAAACCACACCCTAAACAATAAACATAAAACTCATGCATTTTTATCGACTATATGCAAAAGGTGCCTGCAATGGAGTTTATTTAATTCATTTTGGAGGAATTCGAAAACTTACTTAACCACATATACAAACTGATATAACATACACATAAGGTGCTGTGCATACAATTTTCATTTTGCATATCTCATCTAATACAGTTAGATTTATTTTCAGATGCATCATGCAGAAATTCTCATTAGTTTGTATGTATGTATAATTTTATTTATAAAGCGCCACAAATTTACGCAGCGCTGTACAATTCAGCAATACAAGTACAATAGAGACAGGGGAAAAGTGCATGAAACAATACAAGTAAAATAACACAAGCATACATCGCTTTAAGTACTAGGTTGCGGTTGACACAGGAGGTTGGAGGTCCCTGTCCCATAGAACAAAGTCTAGTTTATATGTACTTTAAATATAACTGGGTCATCTAGGATTCAAAAATGCATGATAAATTCAGAGTAAGATTATGTGCATTTACATGTTACTCACATGTATGCATGCACTTACAATTAATCCATACACCCTCAGGTGTCCCAGATTCCAGAGGACAGTCACATGTTTTGGGGCCTGCTCCAATGTCCCTGTCCTCTTCCCTGTATTTGATGGCTGGCCACTGGGACAGATGTACCTGGGTGCGCAGCCAATCAAAAAACAGTAGGTGGTGTGCCAGAGATGTCACCTCCAGGGGAGAGAGCACTTTTCTGCTGTCCCCAACTGGAGAGTTGGGACGTATGTTTAATCTGCAGCTTATTTAAGAGTTTCTTAAACAAACAAACAAACAAAAAAAAAGCAAGTCTAGATTTGTGTTACGTCTGCAATCAGCAAAGAGAAAAACACAAAGCATTAAAAATCAGTAATTACGATTTCAAAAATAATATTTCTACAAGCACTTAAGAAGGAATAACTGTCATTTAAAACCAAATGCCATTTCTCTTGACAGCAAACACAGAAAAATGAAATTGCTGTTTGGATTGGCAGTTGAATGTTTACATTGTTTTGCTTTGTTCTTTTCATTGCTGGTTGCAGCCATCTTTTATAAATTTGGGCTACTTCATAAAATATCCATTATCTAAATTTCTATTGAAAACAATAAACAGAATTGTGAGTTGTATTATTTGTGATACTAACTCTCCCAATCAGAGATCAGTTAGGTCTGCTCTTGTTTCAGTGACTAAATGCAGCAAGAAATGTATCACAGGTGATTTAGGAAAAGAAGAAGATTGGGGAAATCTTGAAGCATGGGTCAGCTGTGGGGCAAAGGATCTAATCAGTACCACAAGTTTAATTAGCTTCTAGTATTAAGAATCTCTCATAGGCAAAGGATCCAGAAGAGCAGAGGACAGCAGTGTCTGAAAAGCACAGAAGATTTCAACATTGTAGCAGACAGCAGAGGTAGCGCTGGAACTTAATCGTGTTATTGGTAAAGTTAACTTTCACCTCCCCCTTGCTAATCACCCCTAGACAATACGAGCTTATAGCTCTCCTTCAAAACTAACATTTTTGCAAGTGCTGCATTCAAGTAATTGCCATGCCAATCCAAATGGGAAAGTTAATTATCTGTGGTGTTTCTGATGCTTTAGCAGACAAATGATGACTGCAAACACAAAACAGGAAAATATACACAAAAGCAATTTAAAATAGTAATTTATATTCAAAGATGTAGGAAAAATTGACATTCCAAACAGGAGTTTATCTTTTCCTGGAGTGACTATTCCTTTAAATGTAACTAGACAAACACGTTTCAAGAGGTGTCTGTAGGAGGATTATCAGACAGACATGGCATACCCTCACAAAAACACATCCACATTCCTAGTTAAAGGCTATAAACCACAAACTATAGCAGACATTTTCTGGAATTCACTGCAAGCAAAGACCTTTGGCCAGTTACATAAACACTTTATGTTGGAATTTTCTTTTTATGGACATTGGAGTCACTATGGTGTCCCATATTCACCAACATGATAATAATTCTGTCGGTGACACATTTCTATTCTATAAAGCCAGAGCTGACTCCTTTGATGCTGTGATCACCTAGTGGTGTCCCCGAGACGTAACTGCTTTAGCATGCTGCAAAAAAAAAAAAAAAATCCCTTGAATTTAAAGAAAAAAAAAAAAAATATACTGACGTGCCTACACTGATCTAAACAGTATAGCGTCCCATATGTAAACCATTTATATTTCAGTGTATACTTTAAAAATAAAGATAGAAAGTCTCAATTATGCATACCTTCATTTATATTGAAGCAACTAACAATAGCAATAAATACAACCACATGTAAGTCACAAAGGACAAGCTTTTTCTTAAAAAACAAACCCCATAACATAATGTATCAGAAATATTGTGTGAGAGCTTGTGCTCACTCTTAAGCCAATCCTTATACATGAGCAATTTGTACATGCCATTTCTTACCATTCAAATTAAAATCTTGTTACCAAATAAATGAATAAATAAATAAATAAATAGAGTGAGGAACCCAAGCAGCCCCCTTGCTAACATCCATAGGGAAAGCACAGGGCTGCTGGGGACTGGCAGCGTATCCATGAACGTTTTCACTGCATGTTATACTACATTCCTGCTGCTTCTGCTGCACAATAGATACAATAAATAACAGGTTTATCCGAGTCATTATCTATATATATATATATATATATATATATATATATTGTCTGTACACACCCACAGACACAGGAGATCTAGTTACACATATTATCAGCCAATGTGCTGGTCAATGCTCCTGTGCCACAGACTGTGTACACTAGGGTTACCGGGAATTTACCGCCACTGTCCTGCCTCATCCGCTCAACGTCCATCACATTCACTCCACTCTTTCTGCTACAGACGCTCCAGCACTGGAAATGTAGTGCCAATGCCTGGCACCTGCCCTGCCAGCCAGGGTAACAGCAGCATTAATAATATAGACTAGTCTCACCTGTACCAGCACGGAATTCCGCAGCTCAGTCTCTCCCCGGCTGGACATGTCAATGTGTCTACACTTACACTGAGCTCCACTACTCCGGCTTCCCCGCCAATCACCAGAGCGCTTACTTACACTTATCTCCTTTTCCAGTCAGCGACGTTGCAAGGGATTTTCTTATTGGTCTGCGGACGAAGGGTCTGGCGTTCGATTGGCTGTGCTTTTCATGCAGCCTCTGGGATCTGTGGTGGACTAGTCCCACTTTCCTTTACTCTCAGTAACCCTCATATCCCGGCTGGAAGTGGCATGTCCACATGCGGCTGCACATGGGTAGAGCCTGAGTCAGTATTTATTCAGACACGCCTTTTAACTCTGACATGGAAGCAATTAATGTTAGTGGGGAAAAAAAAAGCTTTTGCAGATATTGTTTGGAAGACAAGCCGGATCTGTTGTGTAAATATGCTGCAGTGATATTGCCAAACTTAACCACATATTAGAGAAGCTTATTTAGTTCTGTTTTTATTCTTTTCTGGACACTTCCCTTTCACTATATAATAATACTGTTATGGTCATTCATTTCCCAGGCAGTTGTGAAAAGGCACTAGGGCAGATAACTACTATTGCTACAACTGAAAATAAGATTTTTAAGCATAATAAGCATTTATTTTGAAAATAATGGAATTAAAATGAATGCTCTGCCTTATTATATACTTTGTGATGTACCTGTATCACTGGATATCCTGGCATTGTTGTAGCAAAATGAAGAAGAGTAATTGGCTAATTGGTGTATTTCGCAGTGAAATAAAATCCTGGTAGCCTTATAGTTGCTGATGTTGCATGTAATCAATGGAGTAATAATAGGGGCTGTAATATTCGCATGACATGACAACTGCATCCATACACTGGATCTCAGTGTATCCTTCCCTGTGCTCCCAATCCTGGTAAGTGTACTTAAAGCCTTAAGTTAAAGGAACACTATGGGTATTGTTCACTCTAGGAAGAAGGAGGTACTCACCCAACAGACTATTGGGGCTTTACTGACTACAGGGTGAATTCACCTAGTTACAGTTCGAGTTGCATTGCCAAAATAGTTGCAAATTCACTTCTCATTAAACGCTAGACTTTTCAAACAAGCAGACTGTAGCGATCGTCAGTCAAGGATGCGCTGTCTGGCATAGTCAGTCAGACAGAAGTAAACTGTGGAGCCTGGCCATCAGCCCTCAATTCACCACTCTCATGTGATGAAGTCAAATGGGTTAATTCGAAGCAGTACACCAAGTCGCATTCGCTCCTTTGACACTACACTACTTAGTCAATAGTAGAAGTACCTGTAAATGTAAAGTCCTCCATAAGATCGGTGTTTATCACATATTTATCACATCTCAGAGTTTGCTCAATGAGCGAACATGGGGAAGTGGTGAATAGATGCGAATTCAGAGCTTTACACCACCATTTGGCCTTTAGTCCTGGTGACTCCAATGTCTTCTAATCTTGACAGCCACCAAGGCCATCTTCACTTCCAGTTCCTACTGTTTCCCCAAAAAAGTGCATGACATTGGGATCGCCAAACAGAGCAGGGGCAGAGTTGGAGCCTAAGAGTCTGCTGGGTGAGTACCTCCCCCTTCTTAATTACTCTTAGAGTGAATGAGTCCATAGTGCTTCTTTAATTTGGTCTGAGGGAGCAGTACTGCAAGGGGGGTCTAGTGCTGTATAGTTCTGGCCTTATGAGCATGGACATTCACAGTGAGGACACTTACCTACCCCCTTGAAGGCCATAACCTCACAGCTTTGTAGGGCAACAGGGGTGCATCAGGAGTCATCCTGGCACATTGGGATCCTAATTGGTCCTTATGCATCACGTGACCGTGTTATCATGACATCAAGTGATTGTCACATATCCATCCCCCGTAATAAAGAGGTCCGTGGATGCCCATGCCTGCAAGTAATAAAAAAAATATATATTAACTAGATTCTTCTTTTGTGAGGTTATGTGACCCATATCCTGCTATACTCTTCTGTATTTTGCTATTGATTCTGACTTTATCATTGTGTTTTAGTTTTGTTTAGTTTGTAATTTTGTGCCAAAAGGTTTGGTTTTTGATTTTTTTTTTTTCAATTTGATAAAAATAAATAAAACACATTAGCATGCCAGGAAAATGCATTGGTGCATATCAAGTGCTTGATTCATTTCCCCCTCCACCACCGCCAAAATTATATCACATAATATGTAAAAATAAAACCTTCTTTAATTTCATACCACTGTATGCCCTCATTGCTATCCTCATCATCATCACTACCACTGTCAGCACTGGTCTCCAACCCAGACCCAACAATAATACATTGGAATGTAACCTGAGAAATTCTCTGTAGGCTTAGCAAAGAGCCTTAGCCACCCTGTGGCAGGTTAAAGCTATGTACAGAAGAGTTACAGTATTATCGTGTAAGCACTCCACTAAGTATTGTAATTTAAAAAAAAAAAAAAGAAAAAAATATATATATATATTTTGCTGCTATCCCTTTATGGTAACAATGGAGCAAGGCAGAGAATAGCATGTTCTTTCTCAAGGTACTTCTGATTTCTTTATATCAGGGAATATGCTGCTGTATATGCCTCAGTCTGTTGTCAACATGGAGAATACTGTAGAGAATAGACAGCATTAATTGGATAGTTGTCCCTTGAGATCAGATGACAAGAAGATCATAAACAGATTAGAGTGGCTGCTTGACCTGAAATAAGAAAATGTAAACTTTGAAGGGATTGTATGTATATGTGTATGTATATTTTTATTTACAAAGCGCCACTAGGTTACACAACGCAGTACAATCCAACCAAACAGTTATAATACAGACAAGGCAAAAGTGCTTAACAAAAAACAAGTGAAGTAAATTACAAGCATATAATTAAGAAGATATATCACTCTAAGTGCCAGGTCATGATTGGAACAAGAGGATGGAGATCCCTACCCCATAGAGCTTATAATGTAAATAGGAGGAAGACTTACATAAACAGATAGAAGGGTAACAAGTGCAGTAACATAAAGCATCAGTTGATTAGCCTATTGGCCAGTGGTGCCGAGCTTTTTCAGCACAGAGTACCAATTGATGACATCACTCATTAGCACCTTCCACCGCAGTACAGGTGCTGGTGTGTGACATCATCATGCCTGTGTTGGGGCAGATGACTAGCCATGGCTCCAACAGCAGATCCTCCTGGCAAGAGAGCGCTTCAGTGTAGGCTGCGGATCCGACCTTAAAATTGCTCACTCGGTGGGATAACTGTTAAAGCAGTGGCAGCGATGGCGCGAGTGCCCTCTCTGGCACATCTGCCATAGATATGCCACCACTGCTATAGGCGCTATTAAATAAAAAATACAAAATACATAACTACTTAAGAATAAAATATAGACATTAAAACCAATGCTAGTGCTCCAGGAGGTAAGATTTCAGTTTTAATTCATTAGGAGCATGGCTAGAAAGGACGGCACGTCTGAGAGGGATTGGGTGATTTGGGATGCTGTAGAGTGTCTGGAGAGATCTGAAGATGGAGTCAGCAACACGGAAGTGCTGTACAGCACTTCTTTACAGGTAAGAATTTTAATTTTTTTTTTTAATTGATAATGAAGTGTATTTACTAACATGTGGTAATTAGCATAAATAAATAAATGTTTGTTTGTTTTTTTGGCTAGATGTTCCTTTAAGAGTGGAGAGAGAGGCATTTTTAGTAAAAAAAAAAAAACAACTCTAGATAATGGCCATCCTTGTGAGTGCTAGAGTTGGTCCACTGTTGAAGGTCAAATGAGGAGGATAGCTGGAGAAGATGTGAGGGCCAAGACAGAGATGGGTCATCAATATGGCAGTTGGCAGTTGAAGTCCCCCATAATTAGTAACTCTGAGAGAATGGTGGTAGGTGAGGAGGCAGAAGGAGCCCTGTATACGACAGTAACACAAAGTTATTGGATAGAAAATTTGAACTGCATGAACCTCAAAGGAAGAAATTGAGAAGTAGGGAAGGACGCTGTTTGAAACTACAGTAGGTGGCAAAGTAAAGTCCAGCTCCACCTCTTTGTCCCACAGAGCATGGAGTGTGGGAGAAGGAAAGCCCTCCATGAGTCAATGAAGCCTCAGTAACAGTATCATGAGGGAAGAGCCAGGTTTCTGTTAACACTAGGAGGTGAAGTGAACTGAAGCAGAACTGATCATGAATTTATGTGACTTTATTAGTCAATGAGCTTGTATTAAGGAACAAGCAGGAGAAGAGAAGTGAGGAAGTTGGGAGACTGGAAGTGGGAATTAAGTTATTTTACGAAAGTTGTACAGAAGGGAAGGGGAGGGGGAACAGAGAGGCGAGGGGGGAATTTAAATGGGTATGCAACAGGGGCCAGGATTGGGAGAAATGTCCCCTGAAACAAGTAGCAGCAGAGTACAAAAGGAATGTATGTAGGAAGAGGCTTTAAACAGGATTGTCTTGGATGTCTGGAAGAGGGTGGCAAATTATTCTGCAGGAAAGACATGAGTGTATAGTGGACAGCAAGAGTAGATGGGAGCAGTGATAGAGAAATCTGTAAAGCATATGGCAGTGATGCCCAACCTATGGCCTGCGAGCCATATCCGGCCCGTGACGCAGTGCTATCCAGCTGCCGGTCTGAATTCCGAAGTCCAAATTGTTGCGTGTATGTGTGAATTTGCCAGCTAAGGATGGTCACAATAGACTGCTACTGTCGCAGTCACATCTTTATAATGAGAATATTGTCGCAGTCGCGACTTTAATATGGAAATATTGTTGCAGCCGCAACTTTAAAAATTGTTGCAACTTTGAAGCGGCCCATGACATGCATGTCGCAAATTTATATGGCCCCCAGGCAGAAAAAGGTTGGGCATCACTGGTGTATGATAAATAGGGTGGGTGGTTAAAGAAAGAGATGTTTTGGGAGCACTGAGCAAACAAGCAACACACAGATATAACAGATGGATATGGAGTAAATGCACAGTATGCAAAAAAACAGAATTGCAATTTAAAACAAAAAATAACGAAAGAAACAAGTTTTGCATATTATCAGCAAGGAGGAAGTGCCCAGTCAGATTGGACTGTAGGAATAGGAACAATGTATTAGAATTATGGAGAGGTAAGCCAAATCTGAATCACAACGGGAAATCAGTACAAATGGAGCCAAACAAAGGGGGAGCCAAACAAAGGGGAAGCCAAAGAGAGAGTCCTTAAATGTAGCCAAACAGAAAATCTTTAACAAAAAATAGAAATCACACTTTTCTCTTCCCAAACACCAACCAAACCTGTATAATCAGGTGCTGAAGGTAGGGGTGGGGATATTTTAAAGCTTCTGAGACAAATAGGCTCCAGGGAACACACCCTTTTAACCCCAAACATCAAAGCTTTGCCAGAGCCTAACAGAGGGGTAGATAGTGGGTAAGCAAACAATTCAATATGTCAAAGAGCTGTTGTTATGAAGTTACAGTGGAAGAGTACAGCCATTTGACAGAGGGGTAGGACAAGGTATAAAAAGTAAGAGGAACTTGCATGGTTGTTGTGGGATTTCCTCAACTGATGCGCAGTGCCTTTAAAAATGTTTTATTTGTTAATTTTGCCAAAGTTGTAGTTTGTCATATCTCAGAACTACAGGGTTGATGGCAGAGATCATGGCTTTGTTCTAAGTTGATGCTACTAGGCCACGTCAGTATGTTGTACTGATGATATTGGTAATATGGCGCTGGACAACAACTGTAGCTGGGTAGGTAACATTTATAGAAAAAGAGATAAGGTAGTGGTAAAGGAGAATTGAAGTCGTCACTAAATCATAAACAACATCTCTCATGTATTTAAACTTGCTATGTTTAAATAAACATACTGTAGCACTGTAGGTATGTGACTAATGGTTCCCAAGATATGCATCAAAGTTTTAAAGGGTTATTTATTAAAGTGTGAGTTCAACTGTGGAAGTGAATTCATGTCACTTAGTGTTGGTATTCAGTGTAAGTCGTGAATTTGCTACTCCATACTTATTAAGTGCTGGCTTCCTTCAGTGAAGAAGCAGATGGTGAAGGGCACAACTTCTTGCTTAGTGTGGCATAGTCACTCAGACAGCAGCAGAATAAGGAGTGATGCAAAATCCAACAGTGAAGTCCAGTGACGTCATCGTCACAATCTTACACTAACTCTATTAATTAAATAATATATCCCTTTCTTTGTCATCCTATCCCTAGTTGATGCTGTCATTTGATTGCAGTGTTAATTGTCACTTTAAATCAGAGGTGGGCAAAATTCGTCTCCCAGGCCATATCCGGCCTGCAGACATCTTTGGCCCGGCCCGTTTGCCAAGGGAATAGGAGGGGGGCACTATCTTGGTGTGAACCCCCCCTTCCTTTCCCATTCCATGCTTACCTCTTCTTGTACAGTGCTTAGTGCTACGGTGATCCTCTCTCCAGCTCTGCTGGGGTGAGGTCCGCTGTATGCTAAACGCTTATAGAAGAAGAGGTAAGCTGTTCTTCAGAGGGCAGCGCATTATGGAGGGAGAGGATGGAGGGTCTTTTGGGGACTGCAGCATAGTGTGGTGTGAGCAGAGGGGGTTGTGAGGGCAGCACAGTGTGGGAGGGAGTTGTGGAGGAAGTACAGT
>WMED01012400.1:0-14836 GCA_019650415.1 Pipa parva
TTACAGATGCCGCAATACCTGGGCTCTAGTGCTATCTTTTATAGAACTGGTGGTACTAGTTTCTTACAGATGCCGCAGTACCTGGGCTTTAGTGCGATCTTTTATAGAACTGATGGTACTAGTATCTTACAGATGCAGCAGTACCTGGGCTCTAGTGCTATCTTTTATAGACCTGGTGGTACTAGTATCTTACAGATGCCGCAGTACCTGGGCTCTAGTGCGATCTTTTATAGAACTGATGGTACTAGTATCTTACAGATGCCGCAGTACCTGGGCTTTAGTGCTATCTTTTATAGATCTGATGGTACTAGTATCTTACAGATGCTGCAGTACCTGGACTCTAGTGCGATCTTTTATAGATCTGATGGTACTAGTATCTTACAGATGCAGCAGTACCTGGGCTTTAGTGCTATCTTTTATAGAACTGGTGGTACTAGTATCTTACAGATGCCACAGTACCTGGGCTCTAGTGCTATCTTTTATAGAACTGGTGGTACTAGTATCTTACAGATGCTGCAGTACCTGGGCTCTAGTGAGATCTTTTATAGAACTGGTGGTACTAGTATCTTACAGATGCAGCAGTACCTGGGCTCTAGTGCTATCTTTTATAGATCTGATGGTACTAGTATCTTACAGATGCTGCAATACCTGGGCTCTAGTGCTATCTTTTATAGACCTGGTGGTACTAGTATCTTACAGATGCCGCAGTACCTGGGCTCTAGTGCTATCTTTTATAGATCTGATGGTACTAGTATCTTACAGATGCCGCAGTACCTGGGCTCTAGTGAGATCTTTTATAGAACTGGTGGTACTAGTGTCTTGTGTCCTTCCTATATTCATCTATATACACAAGTCTCTGAATAACTATGCACTTTGAGTTCTACACAGATAACATTTCTCTGATGAAGTAGAACCAGGCACATAAGGCATTATACTCATTTTGATAACTATAATAAAGTTTTCCCTGCACTATTACATTGCTCATAATCTATCCTAGAGGGCCAGTGGTAGTAGTGTGTTCTACTTTACTTCCCCTTTTTATTTCAGTCCCACCTACTGTTTCACTTGTTAGGAAATGTCACAGGGTCACTAAACTGTAACTATCTATGAGCCATACTCAGTGATGGTTTTCGCACATGCCCTGTAGAAGCCAGTGTACCAATTGGGCTGCCCAATCCATATCAGTAGGGCATCTAGTTAAAGCTGCAAGTGACTATTAAGGGTGCTCAGGAGCGAGGATGGACTATGTCCAAACTGAACAGCATTCAATCGAAAAACCTCCGGCACTCCCAAGAGTAAAATCGAAAACTTTTATTCCATCACAAAGTTAAAAGCAGGTACAAAATTCATTAGAATCATAGTAAGCAGCACTAACGCGTTTCACGCTTTCCGCTTATTCATAGTGTACTGTGCTTCATTTCTTACAACCTTATAAATGAAGGGAATCAGGGGGATAGCGACACTCTCACCTGCGGAGTATGTATCGGATTGGCTCAAAATCTAAGTAGGTGTAACTGGCCCACATGGAGGCTGATTAACCCCTTCGCTATGTCTCATGGCGCAGCGCCATGACACAGAAATACCATTCGCGTCCGTGTCATGACGCTGCGCCATGGTACGGAACCCCCGCCTGCGTCCGTGTCACGGCGCTGCACCATGGTACGGAACCATGACTTCTCCGGCTCCGTACGGATTATGGTGCAGCCGCCGTGGCACTAAAATCGTATGGGGCTCCGTAGCGAAGGGGTTAATAACCCTATGCAGCTTAGAATTATTACTACTTAGATTTTGAGCCAATCCGATACATACTCCACAGGTGAGAGCGTCGCTACCTGCCTGATTTCCTTCATGTATAAGGTTGTAAGAAATGAATCACAGTAGTCTTCGAGAGGTTTTTCGATTGAACGCTGTAGAAGCCAGTGCCCTACTTTCTCAGCAGGGGGTGGAGGCTGTTATGTACTTATGAAATAATTCATGCAGAAGAAGCATAAATGATCAAGTAGGTGGATTGGAGAGGATTGTAGGTTTATTACGTTGCTGGCATGTAGGCTAAATGAACAAATGTGATTTATTACAACACTTTAGTTCTCCTTTCATTTTGACACTTAACGTTTATAAGAATTGCTTATTTTGAGTCTGAATCCCTCCAACTGCGCAGGTTATAGGATATGTGTTCTTTATGCACTAGTTAGTGCTAAAACGGATACAGCTAGGCCTTGAAGACATTTGAATTAGGCTGTGGTGACATCGCAATAAACTGTTAAAACATTTAGGGGGTTATTGACTAAAGTGGGAATTTTCAGCACTTCGGGTGGCTGAGCCCTGATTCTCTACTCCTTATTGACTAAACAGCGGCTTCCCATAGGAAAGTGGCGACCATGACAATATTCAAACATATGAATATGTAAATATAGTTTATTTTGTTTTCCAAAACATCATTGTATACTATATATGATAATGTGCCCCCTTATGACTTTAATAATTAAAGTCACCTCGGAGCCCCATGCCCTGTATAACTCTGCCCGCAGTCTGGTGCTTTTAAACGTTCCTCTTGTTGGTTTTTTGAGACTTTGTTTCTGCCTGAAAGGAAATCTTTCTTTGCTGCCAAGTTTCTTATTATTTAGCTCTTGGAGCTGTCAAACACTGCTTCCAGGAATAGCTATTGTTTTACAGTACAGTTGCATCTATCTAGCACAACCCACCTACCCCATAGCTTCTCTAATGGCTTAACCCCTACCTCACAAAGCCACTGTATTTATTATACTTTATTATACTTCCACTGTTTTCTGAAAATACAGCTAAATAATAAATGCTTGATATTTTTGGGTAAATGCTTTGCTAAATGATGTCTGCATTTCATAATGATAATGCCACTTATTGCCACAGTTGTCTGTGTCTGATCTCCTGATGTAGGGCCATGTGATTTTGTTGTGAATGGGCTGTCATTGTCCCCCATACAGCCTAGTGACTTGTGTCATTATCCAGGTCTGCTCCATTACCTAAAAACATTCCTATATACTGTATGTCCCACCTAGTCCTTTCCAACTATAGACAGACCTGGGAACTTGCTATGTTTCACTTACAGGCTCCTGGTTTGTAAAGCAAGCTCTCCATGGAAGCCATCAAGTTCTCCAGCCCAGGTTAAAAGTAGGGTACTTCTGCCTCTCCCCCCACTTAAAACCTGCCCCCTCTTATGCCCAAAACCTACACAGTTGGCTGTCATTCAATGTAGCCTCACTTCCGGCTGCCAAATACTGGTAATTAGGGGAACTCCAGGGCCCCTAGAGGTTCTCAGCTATGCTCATAGTAAAGGAGTATTCAACCTGCAGCCCTTTAAATGTTGCATAACTACAATTTAGCACAATACTTCCTGTTTCCATTCAGTTACATGACACTGTAGTAGTGAGAATCATTTTAAATATGAACAGGAAATGGAAAATAGCAGTTCCCTGCCCCAAGTGACATTTCTATGTTTATATCAGTAGAGAAATCAGCTTAACCCTTTCAGTAAGATCCTGTTCTTTTCAAATCAACTGCCAAATGGGAAAATATTAAGGGGGGGGGGGGTCATTCATTAAAGTGCAAATTCATTTTGCATATTAACTTTGTGTCTGTTCATGTCACTACGATTAGGAAGTTGTGAATTTTATTCACGAAGCAGCGGACAGTGACAGACACGGTCACATACACAAGCGTAGTGCGGCGTAATCAGTCGCACAATAGTAAGATGAGAAGTCATGTGGAGTGAGGCGAATTCCTCCAGTGAGGGGTGGTGATGTCAGTCTTATCATATCCCACTAACTGTGTATAAGTGAAAAATACTAATTTTTATATTTTACCTTGTGCCTAGTTCATGTTTAGTAGTAGACTCATTTAGTCGCAGTCGCCTTTCTTACTTTTGAATGAATAGTCGCCTTACACAACACTGGAGCACTACCCGTCAGTTTGCTACTCTGATCTGGCGAAGGCAAACAGGTGAATTCGCCGCAGTATGCCTTCTAGGAATCCGCTCCTTCTACAGACTCTGTCGCATGATGAATAGCCAGATTACCTGTGCACACATAGGCAAATTGATGTGAAGAGCTCCGAAAGTCCGCGACTGGAGTAAGCATCTGAATTGGTTGTGAATTCGTCACATCGCAAAGTTTGAATAAGCGGATTCAGAGAATTTGCGAAATGATGCAAATTTGTGCATTTACGTGACAGATCGCACTTTAATGAAATTAAGTCTTGTTGCCATCAGAGAAATGGATCTTGCCTTAACTAGGAATAACTCCTCCCATTTAGACTGTAAGCTCTACGGAGCAGGGACCTCCAACCTCTTGTGTCAACCTCAACATAGCACTTAAAGTGATGTATCCTTGTAATCTTATACTGTATTGTATAATGTAATTTCCCATGTCTGTATTTTATTTTTATTCTGAACTGTACAGCGCTGCATATGTTTATGGCACTTTATAAATAAAACTATACATACGTCGATGTATAACAGTCATCTCTACAATAGGACCTGGTCCAGAATAAGATTTTTACTGACTAATTCCATAACTGAAAAGCCTCTTAGAAGTTCCATTTCGGGCGCTAATAGGGCCAGGACCGCCCCTGGAATGAGCCATTCATAACGTTACATACTTGTATTTTAGCTAGCCCTTTCTGGCAATTGTAATGGCTTTCATGTAACCATTTACTACAGCTATTACTTATAACTATTTGCTAGTACTTACAACTATAGACTTGAATTCTAGCGTATAAAAATCTAAGAAGCTTTTCACAAAAAATAGGTGCAAACTGCTTTGGTGTTGTAACTCAGCAAGAAATCAGTGATTAGATTTGATCAATTTACTGCAATGGGAGCATTTTTCCAAAGTGTTTGATTGGTTGCTGTGAATGACAGCATAAGTGCATGTTTGTGCCTATGTTTGTGAATATAAAGATGGGCTAAAGTTTTTGGGTGTCCAAATATGTTCCTATTTGACTAAATGCTGAATAAACGACATCTTAATGCATTTCCACCGATTGTCCTGTAACCTTTACAGTCATGTTTCACAATACCTTTAATTCACTGTATGCCTGACCCTACAGTAACTTCCAGAATTCCTGTAACTTGTTTTATAGAGATTAGTGAGTAAACCTCGCTTTCCAGGTAATGCAGATACGTTAAATGAGTTTAACAAAGTTGATCTCACATGAGTCCAAAGGTGAAAACAGTGACCGTTGCACTCTCTTACGCTCTCTTACGCTCTCTAATGCTGCTTTCAGCTTTGAAAATATGCCAGAATTTCCTGCATATTCCAGGCAGTTGTGTCCGTTCGGTGGAAACCCCAGGGAAATGATGAGGAATTCTCTGCTACTCTGGAAAGTTGTAATCTCTGCCTCAGATATTTGTAAAGAACATATTTGGCTATTCACACCCTAGAAAATGTGCCGGTAACTGAGGATTGGAGGACATCAGTCATGCTGCATGGCCTATCATATATATATATATATATATATATATATATATATAATTATACTGTTTTTCTCCTATTTATAGGAAGTTGCCATTCCTAACCAAATGGATTTTCTTTTCTTGTTGTCACTGGTCTTTTAATCTGCACTTTTGAAAGTTTTAGTTTCAGAAAACATGATATTTTATATAAAACCAATTTACATTCACCTGTTAGGGTAGTGGAGAATAAATCAAATGATGAATATATATTACCCAAAGTCCAAACATTGCTGTGGAGTCTGGCTAGGGGGAAATTTGTGTATACAAAGTTTAAAGATGTCATAGAACTATTGTCGTGCTTGACTTATAGTGCACATGTACGCTGGGGTCAGGCTTGTGAGCAACAGGTTTAGAGAGGAAGCACTTTCCATATAACTGGTGTATCTGATAAAGAGCAACCAACATGGTTGGATCCCAACCTGGCCCATATACAATGCAACAAAAACTGAACTGATTTTAATGGGTAACTAACGGCTTACTCTAACCCTGACAGTAAATTAGCGAGCACCCCTATCTTTTGGGGTTGTGCCATTTTGGATGTCTTTTTGCTGTTTTCAAAAAGAAGCTGTATCAGCTCAGGTAGTACTAAATCTAGGCCTAACTCCCAATACAGCAGGGGTTATAGTGGGATATCGCTGTTTCCCCCTGCTGCTAACATCGCTGGTGTACTGCTTTCCGAATTCTGAAGCCGGTGACACCATTAGTGAGTCATCAGGTATAGGGGACACAAAATCCAGCACAGTTGGGGGGATATGTGTAGGGAACAGTATCACTGGAAACTAACATTAACTTGCAACACTCTGGCCTTAGGCTGGGTTCACACGATGCGCAGCGTATCATGCACTCGTGTGAAGAAGAAAAATACACCCCAGCCTATTTTTCTTTTATACTTACCAGCGACAGCGCGAACACTCCCTCGGCATTCACAGCACTTTCTTGTGTGTCGCATTTTGGGCATGGCATATATATGCCGGCCAAAATGCGACACACAGCATTCCGGACACAGCGAATGCGCGTCGTACGCTCGTGTGTCCAGAACTTGGTAATTACCATTGGCTTCTATGAAGCCGTATATATATATTTTTTCACACGAGAGTATGATGCGCTGTGCTTCATACGCTCATGTAAACCCATCCTTAGGTTCCTACCACACTTCTGCAACATTTCTATACTTTAACCTTTGACTTGCAAATGACCTGGTCAGTTCATATGACTGCGATCCTGGGGTTATTTGTCTTTCTGATGTGTTCTCTTAAACCTGATATCCGAGTAGTACTGTACTAAATGTTTATTTGCTTGGCATCATTCTGACTGCAGTGTATTCGAGTGTAAGATTAGTTACCAAATAAAGAACATTTATTGCTTTGGCATCACTTCCAGTTCTTTGTGTCACTATTGTGACTTCTCTGTGTAAAACTCTAACATTTGATTAAACAGTAGCTGCAGGGTTCAACGCAATAAGCTAATCTCAGAAAAAGGTATAATGAGGCGAAAGTATCTGGGTGCGGACAAGCTGCTGGTCTATGTCGGCCATTGAGATGAAACAGTCTCCCATCCTTCTTTTGCTTCAGTGCTAACACTAGCTACACATTCACGGTTAACTGATGGACAGGCTGGATATTGTTCAGCGCAGAGATCATGTTTCTTGCAGGTTGTATTCATTCAACGTCTGCTCACTAACACCATTGTTCAGGGAAAGTAGTACGTCAGCCAATCAGTAACTGACATATCACATTGAATATTGAAACATGACTTTCTTAATATAATAAATGACAGCAGTTGTTTGCCAGGCATCAGGGCAGGGGTAGGCAACCTGTGGCTCCAGAGCCAAATGCAGCTCGTACCCTTGTTGTGACTCCATTTGACCTTCATTAAAAAGAAAAAAAAGGAATAACTGTTATTTATCTATTACATTTTTATTCATATATTTTATTTTTGTTTTCTGTTTTTCTTCTGCTTATTGCATTCTGCTGTAACGGAAAAAAAGAGTTTCTAAGCTGTGCTATATTTTTCGGCTCCAGACTATTTTTTTCTTTAGTGGAAGAGGGGACAAGATGGCTCTTTTCATGGTAAAGGTTTCCCACCCCTACTTTAGGATAACCTTATCGCTTATGTATCGATAGGCCTCCATCAATAACGGTCTAGTTAAGGAAAAATTAAAGGAAGATAAAAACCTTTCTAAACAGGGTAAATTTCTGCTTTACTGTGCATCGTTTATAATGCCGTCAACTGCGGTAGTACAAAGCAATTACTATACGTAAAAATAAGATTCAGGGGGCAATCTTTAATCTAGTAGTTCTAATGTGTAGAACTTCAGGTACCTTAGCTTTTAAGCCAAGCTTGTGTCCAAGGCAGGGTGAACCTTTTCTAGTTAACATATAATATGGGGGTTATTTATCGAGTGTTTTGCTGATTTCTACAGATTGAAAATAACTTTTTCATGTAAAAAATTAATGCATAAAAAACTGATTTTCTACATTTCTAAAACAGCATTTTTAAATAGGTGATGCCATCATAATAAAATATATACTGTTTCCCACCATTGGGCCTTCAAAAAACCTTTTCGACTTTGATAAATATCCATAGAGTAGAGGATGTTTAACCTATTTTTTCATTTAAAGGGAATTCACCATGGAACCCACATCAACCAGCAATCAGTTAAAGTGACGGTTGATTTATCTTATCTGTTTAGTTAACGCTATTGCATGATGTACTTAACTACTACTGTGTTTCCCTGAAAGTAAGACATCCCTCAAAAATAAGGCATGGGGGATGTTTTACTTAAAAAAAAATAGGACATCAGCGAGCGCATAACAGTCGGTGCGAAGTGAGGCGAAGGATCCGCACCTCACTTCACACTTTGGTGAATTCACCCCTTAGTCATTACCCTCAGGGCGAAATTTCTTAAACTCGGAGAAGCCGTTTTTACTTTTCCGAGTTTAATAACTCGGGAGAATGCTTTGAAGTTTCTCCCGGTAAGTGTCGCAAGATTTGCATCACGCGATACGTGCCGTGACAATGAGTGATTTTTTTCTTTAGGAAAATATAAGACATCCCCTGAAAATAAGACATAGTGTAACTTCGGGAGCAAAAATTAATATAAGACACTGTCTTATTTTCGGGGAAACAGGGTAGTTGCTAGAATAAGGACTCTTAGCAACCAGCAAAAATGTTAAGAAGGACAAAAGGTTCTGTAAGAAAAGTCAAATAATTTAATTTAAAAAACACAAAATTTACAAGAACAAAGACTAACTGCCAACTGTCTTAGATTATCCTTATCTACAACCTACTAAAATGAACTTCCCCTTTAGGCTAGGTTCACAATAGCATATGATGTGCAGCGTATCATACATTAGTGTGATAGAAAAATACACTCCGGCGTATTTTTCTATTGTACTTACCAGCGACAGTGTGAATGTTCCCTCGGCATTCACAGTTCTGCCTATCTGGTTGCATTTTGTGCGAGGTGTACCATACACCGGCCAAAATGCGACACCCAGCGCATCATATGCTAGTGTGAACCTAGCCTTAAGAACTGTGACTCTGGCCCATTTTGGTACTTTAATGTACAGTGCTGAGGATGCTGGTGGCTAGGGACTGCTGCTTCCATGATGTCCCCATTATCTATTCATGAAGGAAACAATTAGAGAGGGTATCTGTTACCCTGTGTTACTGCTGTAAAACCCCAGTCTTATTTTATATTAACCTTTGTCTTTCCAGCTTGGTCTCGACTTGGAAGAGCTAGAGGAGATAGAAGAAGATGCGGGCCTTGGTAATGGTGGATTGGGCCGTTTGGCTGGTAAGCAGCTCTTAGAACAGTTCACACTGTTTAGTTCTGAGCTGCCATTTGCATTTCTCGGTCGGTGGCAGAATCCTCTTTCATTTGACTAATGTACTGATTTCTGGAACCTCTAGATGACCCTTCAGATTCCTATAACTAACTTATAAACTATAATAGATCTAAAATGGTGTATATAATCTATATATAGCTCTCTTCTCTGCAGAATGTTTTTTATATAGGAAAGGTTTCCTTTGTTATACTGTATCTGATTTTGTTGTTGGTTTTTTAAATAATCTACACAATATCAGTAATAAAAGTATACAATGTGAATGTCCTAAGCTTGACATATTCTGTTCCTCTGTGTTTTTAGCTTGCTTTCTGGACTCAATGGCAACTCTTGGCCTTGCTGCTTATGGCTATGGAATACGATATGAATTTGGCATATTTAACCAAAGGATTATAAATGGCTGGCAGGTAAATACAGTCTTTTAATAGTATTCTTTATTGACATAGATTCAGATCAGGCACTGAACCGTTGTCTGACCTCCATTCTGTTTTAGAATTTTGTTGTTTTTTTTTTTTTTTTGTTCCTTTAAATTTGACAACAGGACGTATAGAAATATATAAATGCAAGCTTCCATGTTGCTTTCAGGTGAAGGATTGTCCATAGACCAGTGTAAAACATCACCATCTAGTGGTCACAGTTGGTAATGTTACTTTGTTGTAATCTATAAAGAATGCTGAAGAAAGCTATGTAAATGTGCACAGCAGTTATTTTCTGAACTAAAAACAGACTATGTGCTTATGTAACTCTTTTTAACTCAGGGATGCCAGATGAAGACCTGGGCCTGGGTGCGACCCCACTAAAGGGATATTTATGGCTTCCATGCCTGTTTTTGTGTGACAGGTCTTCACCAGCTGTTTGATAAAGCACAGTAATCTACTCAGTATTACACAGTAATCCTTAGCTTGCAGTGCTTTCATTGGGAAACACTACAGGAACTTTTTAAACATAATATACTTTTCCTGAACAATATATACTGTTTCAAGGCATTCTTTTTTGCCTATAGTGCCCTTTTAAAATTGGTGCAAGTGCTAATTTGTCATCTATGCTGTAGGTTGAGGAAGCAGATGATTGGCTGCGCTATGGTAACCCTTGGGAGAAAGCTCGACCAGAATACATGCTTCCTGTGCATTTTTATGGAAGAGTCGAGCAAACTGCTGAAGGTTCTAAGTGGGTTGACACACAGGTTGGTTACAAATTCTGTTGTCTATAGTATGCATCATTACCATAATATCGCATCAAAGGGACTAAGACACTGCATCACATCGCAGGAAATGTGTTACAAGTGAGGTCAATTTAGTGTTACTTGTAATGGATTTTTGTTTGATTATTTTTATTGATTCAGTTCTCTAGTGAAGCCTAACAGTTCCACTTGATTTCCAAGACATTATCCTGGTAGTTTAGGCTCATTGTGCAAATGTATTACAACCTAAACTAATATTATTAGCATTCTTTGGTTGGTTTGCATTGTACTGTTCCTGTATAATCCAGAATATCCCACCCATAAATGTATGTATGTGAGTTCATTCATTTAGGTTTAAGATTATTCGTTTATATTAATCCATGTATTGATACACATTCACATTAGAGGAAAAAACTGAATCCTTGGCCAAAATATACATAGCTGATGCATCTTTTCTTATTCCTGTTTTACTCTTACCATGAAATACAATTTGAACTCATATTTTAAGTTATTCACAACTACATATTCAGCTCAGTCAACAAGATATGCTAATTTTCCAAGCATTATAGGCCAGATTGTCAATAATTGGACCACATTAAAATAGAATCTCTGCATTAAGGCTGTCAGAGATCACCCACTCGTGCTGATACAGTCAGTTTATTATAGTGACACTGTGGCTATGATGTAATTAAAACATGACAGATATGTCGGGTTATTTCCGTTCTTTAACTATAACCAGGAATCTAGAAAGAGGAAAAAAGATTTGGTTTGCAAATTTGCAGTTTACTACGTTCGTTTGTCTTCTTTCATGCACATTATTCTTAATTCTTGGTTATTTTATGACAGTGATATAACACTATTGCATATTTTGTGTAGCCTGGTTAGCATTCCATTGTTATAAATGGAGGGGTTATTCACTAAAGTCTGAATTGTTGTGTATAGGTGCGAATTCGCCAGATAAAGACAGTCGCAATAGGCTGCTACTGTCGCAGTCGCGTCTTTATAATGAGAATATTGTTGCAGTTGCAACTTTATTATGGGAAAATTATTGCAATCTTAACTATAAGAAATTGTTGCTACTTTACAATAGGGAAATTGTAGCGGATTTACTATAGGAATCCGCTGTTTGCGAATTCGACAGTCGAATTCGCACCTTAGTGAATAACCCCTCTGAGTAGGCTGAAAATTCAGTACAAACATGACAGACATTAAGACTAAAGAACTATGTCGAGAATGAGAAAACTGGAAACCTAGATCTGCCTTGTGTAGTTGATAATACCTTAAGGACAGTTAATATTTGGCCTTTTGAGGCTCTAAAACAATTATGAAATTCCTTTTACTCAAAGGATGTCATGAACTAAAACCTGTGTTTTGGACATTATATGTCTGACATTTATTGCTTCCCATATTGTATTTTCTAGGTTATCTTTACCCAGCATGTTTAAACGAGTTAAAGGTTGCATATGTTATTGTTAGAATACTTTTCCTTGTTGGTAGTTTCAGTAAAGCAGCAGCAACTCTTAAAAAAGTTATTCAAATTGAAAAACCTCTTGAAAATATTATTTCTTGTAGCCAAATTCACTGAGACCCTCAACCAGACTACTTTCTGTCAGAAAATCTAAGACTGAGCAATAAAATGACCTTCACTATGTGTTGATTTCAGTCGTGCCATGTGTTTATCTTGCATAGAAGCTGCAAGCAACCATTTTTAAATTCAGTTACAATTGACATTGACGCATTTAATGGTATATTTGTGAAGAATATTGCAGCATACTGCCAATAGACATTACTGGAGCCACCATTTTCACCCTCACTTACTTCCTGTAGCACTTGGGCATATTTAGTTACCACCTCTTAAACCAAGGGTACATTGAAATGAAAAGTCCTTTTTCTACCGGAATGTGGGGCATTAGGATCTACTTATGTGTTTGTTTAAAACCAGTTTACCAGAAAACATGTTTAGGAGCTTTAAACTTTTTGATAAAGAATGTAATTTAAGGAGAATACATGCTTTACTTTTACAGTTTTTTTTTTTGCAATATCAGTTGGCATATATGTGCTATAAATGTGCCGTGTAGAAACTCTTCAGCTTTTCTTTACTCAGATTGTTATGGCAATGCCGTACGACACCCCAGTACCTGGTTACAAAAATAACACGGTGAATACCATGAGGCTTTGGTCAGCTAAGGCACCGAATGAATTCAATCTACAGGAGTGTAAGGATACCTTCAAGTTTATTTCTGTGTTTTCAAAGTGTCCCGTCCTTCACAGTGTCATTATTTTAGCTCCAGTGAGTCCCGTGGGAAAGAATAATGCTTCCTAACACATCCCAGTAAAGAGATTGTCATAGCAACATTCAGGTTGTCCTAAAACAAGGTCCATAGATGTCTTAGATGATCATCAATGAATGGTGTCTTTAGAGGTTTGAATGAGTCACCAGTTCCGCTGAAAACCAGCAGGTTTTCCTAGTGTAGAATGATAGTACGGTCTACAAGCTGCATGACATTGTGTAGTATTTCTGATTATCAGTACAGCTGACTCTCACAGGATGGCCATATATGGGGAAAGAGAGAGGTTCAGAACCACAGACAATTGCTATTTTAGTTCCAGCTCTTGCATGACTGACATATCTGCTAAAATGCATCACAAATTATTGATTGCTTTTCTAGAGTGTGTTTATTATGGAAACAGGACTACACAAGTAGCTTTTGATTGTCACAACATTTTTGCCCAAAATAGCAGCAGAAGAAATTGTCAGAGATGCTAAGGCTCCTGAGTGTGACATGTTTTATAGCAATCAATGGTGTCCCAGCTATGTGACAAAGAATTAATGATTATTATTACAGGATCAGTAACGCCAAAACTATACTTAATGGAAACCATTGCTCCAGATATAGAAATTGGTTTGAAGAAGGATGCAGAAAATTGTGTTCAAATGATATATATTAATAATTGCCTTAATTTCTTTGTAGTTAACGTTGGAGATTACATAGAGGCTGTGTTGGATAGAAATCTAGCTGAAAATATCTCTCGAGTCCTGTACCCGAACGATAACGTAAGTCAGCTATTATTATGTCAATCGAGATGATTTCTATTGAACGGATCTATAATGAAATGTGAATATAGGTAAAAAAAATATAGGACATCATCTGTGAATAGAGGGAAGAACGTTTCTGCACAAGCATAGAAGGAGGTTCTTTACTGTAAGAGCAGTGAAGTTATGGAACTCTCTGCCTAAGAAAGGTATCGTAACTGGAGGTGGGTTCTTGCTTCAACGAATTATCCTAATTCACATATTTGGAATCGGGTAGGAATTTATTTGCCTAAGGTGAGAATAATTGGCTTTTTCCCGTGGTTCTTTTTGCCTTTCACTTGTTTAACATTGTGGGATAATTGGTTGAACTGTTGTTTTTTCCTTTTTTATCTCTTTTTTTTTTCCTATTAATATTGCAATTATGTTATAAAAACTATTTAATAAAGCATTTCTTACAAATTAATATTTAGTTTGTCTTTCTTAGTTCTTTGAAGGCAAAGAGCTACGGTTGAAGCAGGAGTACTTTGTTGTTGCTGCCACCCTACAGGACATCATCCGGCGATTCAAATCTTCTAAGTTTGGATGTAGGGATCCTGTTCGAACCTGCTTCGAGACTTTCCCAGACAAGGTATGTGTACCAGGAAGAGGAGTTTGTTACATGTCAAGGCTGCAGAACCAGCTGGGTATTCTAACTTACATACTTAATGAAGTAGATTGGTGCTGTCTTATGGCTTTCTTGTAGATAAATACTACATATGTAGTAGTACTACACATGTACTACATAGTACAGGGGTATTTTCATGGATATATATATAAAAAAAATGGGTGATTATCAATTACAACCTGTTCCCTAGTTAAAGGGAATAAATAGTAATAAGTGATAGAACTACACTGGTACAGAAGGAAAATCAGTGGAGGTTTTTCTGATCTTGCCTGTGCTGAAGGTAATATGTTACTGGGGGGGTTGGCATATAGTATAGGCCCATGGGCTGCATTAGAAGGTAAAGAAATGAGTTCCAGCATTTAATCAAGCCCTTGATGCTTTGGTCACTAAATTCAGATAAAATCCTCATTCCCCTCAATTCCAACTGCACTGGGCCCTTACTTTGGTCTAGTTAACATCCAGAATTTTGTATGAAGTATGTATTAGGAGTCTTACTACAAACCGGATTCCAAAAAAGTTGGGACACTAAACAAATTGTGAATAAACACTGAATGCAGTGATCTGGAGGTGCCAACATCTAATATTTTATTCAGAATAGAACACAAATCACAGATCAAAAGTT
>WMED01012402.1:166-14836 GCA_019650415.1 Pipa parva
CAGTTTTCAAACATATAGGTATCAAAACATCTACCCTTTCCCAGGATGATGCAGTGCATATTTTAGGTTAACTGCTATGGAATTTTGTTTTCACGTTATCCCTCTGGTGCTGGAAGTAGCTGGAATTTAGGGTAGCAGGAAAATGAAGTACCACAGCAGTTACCCTACAAGGTGAACTGCATTTTTACTGCAAAAAGATAATTCACCTTTAATAGACTTAACTTGAAAACCGTTCTTTTTGAAGTAAGGTAGTAAAATAAGTTGACCTTCCCAACTAAAATAAATAAGGCTTTTTTGATACTTCTCTATTCTCCTCCATTTCAACATCACTTATAAACTAGAAACATCTTTAAAAAGGGAGTGGCCTGGAGGCAGTGTAGTTAAGAGAGGGTGTGGCCTGGAGGCAGTGTAGTTGAGAGGGTGTGGCCTGTGCACACTTTTCAAATACAAATGCAGTCATTTCAACATGAGCCAGTGTTATTTTTGAAAATCTAGATTGGGAGGCATGACATTTTGTTAAGCTTGTCCTGCTGATTATAATAATACTGAAAACAAAAGTCAGAAAATAATTCACATAACCAAAAGGTTTAACCCAAACAACACCAGGCAAAAGTACCACTTTTGTGTTTGCTGTACCTGTTACTAGCACTAGAGGGCAGTGCTCAGAATACATATACATTTTTATAGACACATATACTGTATTGAGGATGGAAATGGGGAGAGTGTCTGGCAAAGCAAGTAGAGAGAAAAAAATAATCAATCACAAATACAACAAGCTGACAAAAAAAAAAAAATCTTTAAATATGAATATTATTTTCCAACAATATATTTAAGAAGTTCTTTATAAAGGATTTACCAAAAGCAGAAAGCAACAAAACTAGAAATCAAAATGGTTTAAGAGGGAGTTCAGTTTTCAACTCTGCCATGGCAGGGCACACTATGATACATCTGTGCCATGTGGGGTTTCGCAGTGCATAGTCCTATCGCCCATTTAAGGTGAGAGGGTGGGCACGAGTCTCCTGAGAAGTTCCCTGGCACAGTCCTGCATGGTGTGAGCAAAGTCTCTCTACTCCCACTGGAGCCGCTGACCCTTGGGGGTGTCGTTGATATAAAAGTCCCCAGTGGGCAGGGCTGTCTTTAAACCAATCGGACGTTACTGACAAGGCAGAGTCGGGAGGGTAACACTGCAGCTGACCAACCGTACCATATCTGTGGATGAAAGAGAAACAGCTTCGGTATCACCTGGTTTAACAGGTCCCATGCCATGTTTAAGGACTAAGGGCTGGACTCAGACTCTGGAGCAGGAATCTCCAGTTCTTAGTAATGTGAGTAACTGTTGTGAGCAGCACCTACCAGCTGATCAGTTAAGAGCATTGGTCTGCAGCTCTCGGCAATCCTATCATTTATGACGGAGGGTAAATGTATCTACTGTATATAAAAGGATCACACTAACCTATACGCTGCTATGGGCGAAACTGCATTTTCCCAGAATCTTAGTCTGCCCTAACAAGTCAGTAATTTACATGTTTGTTAGAGTTACAAGGTTTGTTTTTTTCCTGCTAGATCAATGTGCATTATTGCTGCAGTGTCCCATAATTACTTGTATCATTTTCATTATTTGGGTATTTTCTTCACACTTTAAAAATTCAGCTGTAGTTACTAAACAGTCTTTTTTTTTTTAAATTAAATATCGCTATTTATTAGAGAGATACACGATATAGGAAGTGTTTACATAAACTGAATTCTCTTCTCCAGCCCTACCTTCTCTTTGTTTAAATGGGAACTAAATGCTTTTTGGTTAAGGTGAGATTCTGAAGGGGGTTAAATAATTACTACTTTTCTCCAGCACTGCTTCCCAATTCTCTCACAACACAGACCTTCTTTTCATTACTGAACATCACATGCAGCACTGTAATCCTTTTCACTGTCTGCCTACTCTTCAAATTCACTAAAGTTGAGCAAAGGCAGAAGTAATATGACATGAGAATGCTGCATCTGCGCTTGATTGAATTGGAGAGTTTAAAGAGGAATTAGGAGGATAAGAGGATCTCTATGCTGCATGATAATGAAAAGAAGACCTGTGTTTATTATTTATTCTCCCTTAAGCAGCTCACACCTGTTTTTGGCTTAATAAAAGATGTTTTTCATCAATAAAAAAAAAAATGTGGCTAACAACATGCATTCTTACCTTCCTGGTGTCACGTTTAATGAAGCATTAAGCACCCTGAAAGCAGTTAGGGAGGTTTAAAGGAATAATCCAGCCTCCAACACTTATTTACCACTGTAAATTCAAATTTTAAATAAGATTTTTTTTTTTTTTACAATATATAGATAGGGTTTACTTAGTTTTAGTAGGTATGAATTTACAGCTGATTTCTTAAATCTTCTCTCATTTACTTTTGGAATCTATTACTATTATACTATTTGGAATCTCAAAAATTCGATTGGCTCAACGATTGTTAATTTAAGCTCCCTATGCGGCCCATTTTGTAAGTTGACAGGCGCTGCAGTCCACTTCACTTCCCCTTTCTGTGAATTTTGCCAAATACAGCAAAACGCTGCTGCACTTGCTCAATTCCCAAAATCACACAGGAAGTGAAGAGGATCTTGGGACCTGTCAAGACAAATCGACATCAGCCAATCACTGTGAGCAGGGGCAGCGCTGGAGTATAAAAGGTAGTATTTCTCCCTCTTAAGAATCACCCCTGGACCAAACGAGCGGGAGTGAGCCTTAACATTGAAAACAGATGCCAACTACTTGATTTTGAGTAAGGGAAAGGAATGTGCAAAAGGTAGTAATTACTGTGTTCGCCTCCCTTTGAAAGAAAGCATCACCATGTGAAACTGTGCTACTTTATACAGCATGCCACAAACAAAATAAGTTTTCTAATCTGGACAGTATCCCATTAACCCATGCAAAACACTGGTCATTTAACATCTGTAAAAGATCGACACATGCTCCACAGCTGGGCGTCACTGCACAACATGGTCAGAGCGTCCCTACAAACTCCTGCCACGCTGAATTACTTGTTAACCCGTTCTGTGCTGTCTTGAAGACATCACATTGATCAAAGGAGGAAGACAGAGCAAAGCATTGCCAAACAGGGGTTAATATTTCAAGCAGGAAGTGTTAAACATTGAGCGAGTTTTGCAGGTTTCAGAGTATGCTGCAAAGCATGGGTTAAATAGATTTTACACTGACAATCAATGCTCATGTGGGACCATCTCACCTTCTTTGCTAGATGCCGCTACTCTCCTGCGCAAGCTACGATCCAACAGCTGATGCGTTCGTGTGGGGCTGGCTCCAGCCATTAACCGAGCTGTGGCTTCATGCAGGAAGACCTGTGGTGGATAACAGAGCAATTTAGAGCTTCCCGTGAAGAGGATATCACATCACATGCTTATATCACACACTACTACTACTGGCCAGTTTCAGCAAACTTTAGTAGGGGAGGCGGGTATTTTGTGACAATATACGTCATACACATAGGCAGGAAGTAAGATGCCTCGTGGGAGATGTTCATCTCATGATCCTAAGCATAGGATTGTGAAATGAATGCTTATTGTTCCCTGTACTTGTACACCAACTGTACTGACACAATCAGCTATATGGAAGTTAAAGATGTGGTTCTAAAGTGCTTTCTTTTGAGCAGGCACAGAGGGTGGTAAAATCAGCAATGCTGAAAGAGGAAGTGAAAAGGATTGTGATTCTGGAATAGAATAAAAGAATATGATTGGAGAACTGTTAAAGCAGCAGTCAGCACTGGAGCAATGAAGGTGATCTGGTAAGTATTCCCCCTCCCTCTTAAGAATCATCCCTGCTTTGTGGCAGTCACAACAGTGATTCAGTGATTCACTAAGTACAGACATGGCCGACATTGGTAAGAAAAGGGAAGTGGGAGGCCAGCTAAGTGTTCCTCTCCTGGCACTACTTTAGAATGCCAAAATCTTAACTTGCTGGGATAAAGCGCAAAATGCTTACCCGGCGCATGGCGGGACGGAAAGATTGTGCCAGCCTGCGCAAACTGCTCAGATCCAGCTGAAATCCTCTCTGCTCGTGAGGAGATGCAGGATGCACAAGACTGGGCTGTAGCCCTGGGGAGTTCTGCTGGTTCTGCCAGATGTTTGTCCTTGTCACCAGCAGTAAATCACACAGGAGAAGTTGTACTGCCTGAAACAAGTAATAGAGAACAGGAGATTGGAACAGCATAGAAAAGCAGAGACATATGTATTCACATAAGCAAAACCAATTTATAACCTGAAAAGTTATTGTTCACATAAGAAACGTTCAGTAAAATGCAGAGAAGTCCAAAAAGACTAAATGAGTAACTTCCATCTAGGTTTAAATCTACCTACCGGTTAGAAAATATTAAATTAGTTTTGCTATAATTTTATAGTTTTTCAATTCTTTTAACCTAGCGTAGAAAACTCCGAAAATTAAGAAATTCAGGAAAGGAGAACATCCTTCCTGATAGGACTCCTGGAGGGGGAGGGGGGGGGGAAGCTGTCCTCGTTGCCAAAAATTTGTCTAGATCCTCACGTGGTGGCTTATTCAATAATAATAATAATAATAATAATAATAATAGATACTTTATTAATCCCGAAGGGAAATTCAAGTCATCTAGTATCAGCATTCATAAAAACACACTTACATAAATTACAAAGAATAAAAAACATTAATAAATAAAAAAATTACAATAAAATACAATAATAATAAAAAACAACAACACATCATACACAATAATAAAAATATTACGATATGTCCTCCAAATCTTTGACATATCATCCCTTGGATCTCCTCAAATGGCCCCTGGCCTCCACCAAAACTTCCCTCCTGGGTTGGGGGGTCACTTTGCGAGGGTCATCACATGCACAGCACTTGGTCAAGAGAGGAGATCACAGAAGGTATTCCCTTTGTCTAGTTTCATCTCCATACTCTGAAGTTATCTTAACTGCTCCTTGTAGCCCAGAAGGGCTTCATATGTAGATTTTCTCTTCATGTCAGTGGTTCCTCCATGTCCTCTTACTCTGTCTCTGGTCCTCTTTTCTTGGGGTCCATTTCTTCATCCCAGTCTGGCACCCCCGTCTTTCTTACCATTGCCAAGGAATCCTTCATTTTGCCAAGAATGTGTTTTTTGGTTGCAGCTATGGGGACTATGTTGAAAGCTTGTAAAAAAGTCTATTGAGATTCATGGTCTTCATCAAGGCTTCAGTTTGATCAGTTTCACACCCACCGCATACTTACATTTCTGCAGATTGGGTTAGATAAGGGTCAGAACTTAATTTTCTTTAAAAGCCCAAATTTTAGCTTTGTTTGCCCTTATTCAACAGCGTTTAGCTATTATGGACAAAGTTCATACATCATTCCCTCGGGGTGGCTCACATCATTCTCATTCATAGGACTCCTTCCCCAGCATGGAATCTTAATTTGGCCCTGAAGGTAGTCTTTTTAGAGGCCACTGCTTCTGCCCAAAAGGTCTCCAAAATTGTGATGTTGTCATGTAGGGAGCGGAGCCTCTTTGGTTTCATGCATAGTTTTTTGTTTTTTTTTTAAAGTAGTTTATTATTTTTACGTTAATAAAGACATCATTTTCTCTTCTGTTTGTCATAACTCAAGGAATTCCAAAAAATAAAAATTTGCAAACATTGAAACATTGTATGTGGTTAGAACTCTGCACATTTGGATCATACTTCATGGTTTTGGTCTTCAGACTCGTTAGTCTTTCCAGAGGGAGCAAATCTTGGAAAACCAGGCTTTTTTGTTGGTTCGTTAGGTTCTTTCTTCAGTGGTTTCAGTCATCTTTGTTATTCAAACTATATTAGCTCTAACTGTGTTAGGGTTAAAGACTACTAGGGAGGAGTGAAGTTTATCTAGTGTCCTGCCTTCAGCCATTCCATTTAATTTAAAGACTTCTTACACACCTTAAGCTGTGTTTAGAAAGCAATACAACAAACTGGTTTTGCAGAAGATACTCAACTAATCCAAGAGCATCCGCTCACTGCACAGAAAGGTGTACAGAAGTGGTTATTGGCCAATTGCAGGTCAGTTAAGATTTAGTAAATACAGTATCATTAATGATGATAATAAATTAGTGTCAGTAAAAAGCTGACATACTAGCTGGCGGGTGAGCTAAACGGAAATATTCTTACTTTACTTAAGTGGTTACATTATTATGTTTGCTTAGCCTGTCTTTCCCCTTATTTGACTATTGCACAAACCAAATTACCCATGAATTATCAGGATGTACAGACACAGGATTGTTGGCGGGTCTTCCCAATACTTCAGTGTTGAAATGGCCAATTGGAGATTTTTTTTTTTTTTTTTTTTTTTAAACAATCCTTCATTGTTGGTAAGGACTGAATCAAGCGACTGTGTCAACAATAGCAACCAATCAGCAGTTAGCATTCACAGATATAAAGGAGGGCTAGACTACTGAAAGCCAGCCTCCGATTGGTTGCTCTGGGGTAATACACATCAGAAAACGACTGCCTTTGTTAATACATTTCCACAGTTATGTCCCTGAAACACTGTCCTAAATTGGACTAAAGATTAAAAGAAGGAAGAAAAAGTATTTTTGAAATTATTCACCTAATTCATCACACAAGCCAAAGTGGATTTTCTAAGTAAAATTTTGTTGTGAAAAAAAAAGAAAAAAAAAAAAAAAGTGACAATAATATCAATTTAACTGGACTGTAGAACACTGGACATCAAACCGCGAATGGTAGCTCTTTGTTACTTGCTGCAGATCAGGCACTGTGTCTTTACTGCACTGCAGACACATTGCACATCATGAATATCACATGCAATGCAACTACAATGCACTACAGCCACAGCTATAGTATATAACAAGTATGTACTCATCCTTACCTGGACAAAGACTGATTAACACAAGATTCACACAAACAGCATGACATTGGTGGAGGCTGGTGTCACAAAGTGAAACATTAATCCCAAACATAGATTTTACATAACATGGATTCTCAGTGCAACCCTGCCTTGGTCCAACATTAAAGAAGAACCAATATACTTAATTATATCTGATATGCTGAATGTCCAAGATCTGACAACCTAAACTTCTATATTATGAAGCGGCAAATCAGTACCTTTGGGCTGTACTGCTAGAACTGTCTGCGCTAGTAGCTCACGGCCACCCATATTGGATCCTTCTGAATGTGCTAATTAACCCTGAAACAACCATTACACAATGTCTGACCGATTGTAGAATGTCAAATGATCCATTAAAACTGGATATTAATGAGACATACACTAGGTGCTGGTTTTCACACATGCTCTGTAAGAAGTCAATGTCAAGGGCACCAGCTTTCTCAGAAGGGGGTGGAGCTAATTTGCTACAAAGCCTGCCAAGTACTAGTGAAATAATACAAGTAGAAGAAGCTGAAATAGTCAAGTAGAAACATGGAAAAGAAACCTTGTGAGTTTATTGTGTTGCTGGAATGTACACTAAATGTATAGATGTGATTTATATGGAGACTTTAGTTCTTCTTTAATCAGGCAATTCCCCCCTATTACCTGGAAGAACTCCAAGACCCCTGCAATATATCGGCGTCCTGGTATCTCACCTTATTTACATTGCTGCTGTTGGATAGGCCAGAGTTCAAACTGTCCCGGAGGTAACAACTGGCCTTCTCACAATGACCCAGGCTGAGCTGGCTACTGTCCTGTTTTCCCAGCATGGTGCGCACAGCTTTGAAGACATAAAGGGCTGCTTTGGGAAGTGGATTCCTAAGGACAGAATGAGAGACAGTACAGAATGAGAGACAGTACAGAAGTCACTGGTAAATGCTTCACTCTGCCACATGCTTACGGTATTATTCATCACATGTGCAGAGTGTGAAACTGTACACGTTAATCCAGTCTGTGTTTTCTATACCTTGTCTAGCTGAATATTGCAGAAAAATAAAAATCAAGTGTAAGCAGCCATTTGTTTTGCACTCCCAGGTGGCCTATAATAACTGCTGTCTTTATGTCAGGCTAAACAGTATTCAGCTGAATGCACAGAAACAATTAAATACATACATTCATTTTATGCGGTAGCGAAGAGTGTAAAGTTTAAAAAAATAAAAATAATTTTGATTTAAATTAACAGATGAAAGTTTTTTTAATTACTATATTTTTTTTTTTTTTTTTAATATAACCTTGGGGTGGCGTGTAACATTGCCCATTTCACTTCCTATTAAACACTACACTAAAAAAGAAATTGGAGTAATGCTAAGGAACAGCGCCACTCCATGCCTCTGGTTAAATCTGAAATTGCAGCTTCGTGCATACAGGCACACATTTATTAAAATAGGAGTTAAATTGTACCAGTGAAGTAACTCATAGCAAAGATCAATGGAGGGTTATTCACTAAGGTGCGAATTCGACTGTCGAATTCGCAAACAGCGGATTCCCATAGCAAATCCGCTACAATTTCCCCATTGCAAAATCACGACAATTTTTTTAAAGTTAAGATTGCGACAATTTTCCCATACTAAAGAGGAGACTGCGTCAGTAGCAGCCTATTGCGACTGTCTAATAACCCCCCCCCCCCCCCCCCAAGTGTCAATTGTTATTCTTTTACTTGTACTAAATCTCTCCTGCTGGTTATGATGGGTTACTGCATTTATTCCTTATTCTATAGTTGGTGTGTTGGTCCAGGTTGTTACTTACTCTGATGCATAAAGTGCTTTAGGCATATATTCCACCACTGGGTAGAGCCGCTGGGCAGCTTCATCATCTCCCTGCAGCCAGTTAATAGCCACAGTGATAATAGACGCCCACCACTTTGCAACAGGGTCTGTACCTGTGAAGAGGAGATGACATACAGTATTCGGAAGTAATACTTGCACTCTGAATCCAGCAATAAACTAAAGGGAGATTACTGTCATTTTGTAATGTGAGCGCATGCACAGAATAGATTTCAAGTCTCCATATCATAAAGGGGAACTAGTAGTCAATTTTTTAGATGGGGGGGAAAAAAAAAAGCATATTTTTCAATGTGGTTTTAAATATAGCATATTACTATAAATGTAAAAATCCAAGTACTGAAGGGAAACGTTCCTTTTCTCCATGATCTGATCAAACCTCCTCTAGTCATTAAGGAAGCTTGAAATTTGTACATAAATATTTGACAGAGTTATTCAGACTCATTTGTGAATTGGAAAAGAAATAAAACACTCTGATAACAGGTGCAAGTTAATGAAACAGACAGACTGTAGCTAGGATTCTTTATTTCTCAAATTCTTATAAGAAAGGCACCCTAAACCAGGGGTGGAAAACCTATGGCACGCGTGCCAGAGAGGATACGCAAAGCGCTCTATGTGGGCATGCACACAGTCGCCACCACTGCCTTCAGTACAAGCCGCAGACCTGACAGTTTTCAAGCCAAATCTGCGACCTACACTGACTGAGCGCTCCCTCGCTGGGGAGCGCTCCTTACCAGACACAGGTGCGCTCCTCCCCTGTGGTAGGCACGATGACATCACTCATCACCGCCAGCACTTTGGGGGATGTGCTGGTGAGTGGTGTCACCTTTTCAGCACCAGGTGTCAAAAAGGTTCGCCACCACTGCCCTAATCCCTGGAAAACAAACCTTGCTCACTGTGCACATTTACATGAATGTAACCTTTCATCCCATTGAATTATGGTTCCCAAGATCTGCATTGCAAACTGACTTGATTTCTTTTAACAAGGGATTAGTATTTTAGTTTAATGCTCCTCTCACCTCCAGTGTCCTGGACACAAAACAGTTTGGGGCTCATTCATGAAAGTCCAAGCTGTCAGAAAGGTCTGAATTAGCATCCATTTGGCACTTTGCGTATTCATACAACTCTACCATGTGGTGAATTCATATCTAACTCAGACGATGGTAACAGCCGCTGACTTACGGAGCTCTTCGCACCAGTTTGCGTGCACCAGTACTTCTTAAGTTATGAATAAATAGTGAATTCAGCAAAGCATATTGCTCCAAATTATTCCAAAGACTGATCAAGTGACAACATGACCTAGGGATTTCCCTAGTGGAATTCGCACTTTGATGAATAAGCCCCACATGTATCTTTTTACAGGCACTAATCATGGAATCGCTTAAAGTCTAAACATTTTGTTTCTGATCCACAGTACTGGTAGAAACAGTGTAACCCAAGAAACCAAAACAGTGCACTGAGTGGAGTATTCTATGCAAGGGATAAAGGCAAAATAAAATGACGATAGGTAATAGCAGGAAAATAGAATGAATAAAATAATGGATTAGGATGTTTAATAAAATACCAATAAAACTATTTTTGAATTTCATCCCCTTTAAATGTGCTATGCTTTATGCTTCCGTGCTGAAAGAACCATAGAGTGCATTGTGTAACATTAAAGAATTTTTTGTTATGATGTGATGTCGTTACAATGGCCTTCTGTATCCCCAGTCTCAGAGAATTTGTACAACTATGAGGTCTGCCCTTACATGGCACAAAATAGCTTCTCCGCCCTACCCCACTTCCTATATCTTAATTATCACATACACATTCTGCATAGGTTACAATAGCTTAAAAACAGAAAGAAAAAAGGACTTATTTTTAAACTAGATTTCTCTCTCAAGGAAGGAATGTACAATTCCCTTTTTAGTTTACTAAAAGTGCAAAACAAATGTAAAAATAACGTAAAGGAAAACTAAGGGGAGGGATTCACCATTGAGCGGAGTGAGCTCCGAATCCTTCGGCTCACTTCGCACATGGTGTTATGGGCTCACTGATGTCCTGCACGCGGACATCAGCGAGCCCATAACACCATGTGCGAAGTGAGCTGAAGGATTCGGAGCTCACTTCGCTCAATGGTGAATTCTCCCCTAAATGTTCATTGGCCTAGAGGGGATTCTGTAGGGGGAGGGGGGTTAAATGAGTTAAGGAAATGTGTTTCTGGTTTAAAGCTGCTTCATGTTTTTCATAACACAGATCTATTTTTCCATTGTTAGGATCCTCAAATTCCTGCTCCTGTTTCAAAATCAATGAGTCGAGCAAGCAGAAAAGCAGAATTCTGCTTTTAATACTGCTTCTGCACTTGCTTACATCAGTGATGTTGAAGAGATAGCAGGAAGTGAAGAGGACTGCAGTGCTGCACAAAAGAAAAAAAGATTGCTGTTGTGACAAGCAGGATGTAGCACTAGAGGAAATCCCCCCCCCCCAGACCAAAATCTTCTGTAAAAGGTAAGCAGACCACTTCCAATGGCTGCTAAATTGTAGACACATTTGAAGACTCACCCGTGACTGCAGCCATGCTTGAACTAATGGAGAAGGTGTGATTGGTGACAGCTGCTGTATCTGAGCATCCATTCAGCAACTGTAGATATTCCAGAGCACCAGAGTACTCCCTGCAGAGGGAAGAATAAAAGCAGGCTGTTCTCACCAAAAAGAGCAAGGGTCAGGCACACAGGCAGTAGCTGAACAGGCAAACATAATGGCCAATCTTTAAAGGAATAAGCACACTAGAGTGTTTGCAGGGTAGAGGGTAGTACTGAGGCCCTTAAAGGGACTGTCTAATTACATTTTTGAATGTTGTAAATAGTATTCAAGAAAAATTGCAATTATCTCATGAAAAAAAATTCTAAAAAGGCACAGAACACAATATTGAGTTGGATTGAGACTAAAATTTAAGTTTAGAAGATCTAAAAGGTGTTCACCAATCAGGAGTCTGTTTTAAATTTGCTGCTGAAATGATCTATGCATTTTATGTGCATGCACAGAGGTGGATGGAAATAACATCCTTTACTTTGCGGGCAGAGAAACATTAGATATCGGAGTTTGAGAGCAGAATATATTATTTTGTCAAGATCTGCAGGATCTGAGCATTATTGATAAGTCAAGCAGCAGTTAGGGTTGTTAATGTGTGGGGATGGATTGTACAGACTACGAACCAGCACATCACATACAGTATGCTGAAAGTGAGCAGGCAAAGAGAGGGACAGGGCCAAAAAGAAAAGTCTTTTGCAAGATACAATATTTTCCCTTTAAAATACAAAATAATGTGATAATGAAATGTGTAGTAACAGGCATATTCTAGAATTAACAGTGGAGGATGGCTAAATCTGAAATTGCCACCAATGGCTTTGCAGATACAAATTGTATGGTTACAGTTCAGGTGAAGCAGGAGATTGTGGGGGAGGGATAGCAAGAATAGAAAAAGGAAGTGCAGTGTACTATATACCCAGAATACTTACCCCTCTCCATCTGTCTGAGGCTTGTTCTGCTCTGGTTGGGCCACACAGTACAATGCCTTCTCCAGCAGGTGTTCCCGAAAAGCTTGCGTCACCTGCGCCAGCGGGTCCACTGTGACAAAGAGTTCAAATGTATTTGTTACGACCAAAACAGTGATGTTGTCAATGTACAGGTTATGCAGACTTCCATCAGACAGAATGTGCTTATGCCAAAAGAATCCTGATTGGAGGATCCAGCCTATGTGAAGAGGTTAGCTAGATAGCAGTAAACCCTGAAGCCATCTTGTTTTTACTGTAACCACAAACAGTGCAGTATCTGGTGTAAACTGGCATAAGCAACTTCAGGGTAGATAGATTAATCCTATCAGTGTACCCAAAGCCTCAGAGGCCTCTCGCGGAGTTTCAAGCTGCACAAACATGGTATATGTTACTGAAGGTAGTGTAAAGCAGGCATGAACTTGGAGACCAAAATGGGAGAAAACAAATAAATCCCATGGACTGAAAAGACAAGAAGAAAACTCTCTTTAGGAGTGGCCCCTGATCTCTTGCTTCCTTCTGGGGCCCTAGTTTTCCCCATCTGCTGCTGTCAAGGTAACTATTAATTTCCCCTGTGAACTACAAAAAAAAAAAAAATAAGTGCGCTGCTAACAGCTGTACAAATTATAAAGATGATTTTGTGCTTTTGAGTAACACAGAAGTTGCCGGTGTGAAGGAGACCTTTCCATGGATTATAAAAGCAGTTACCTGCACTTCCCGCTGTGCTGTAGATGGTTTCCTTAGGTGAGCTTCTAACAGTCCAGTCTCCATCCACAAAAAAACGATGTCCCAGGGGGTGACACAGCCACTGCATAGCTGGGGGAATGGTGACGCTCTGTGCCAAACACACCTGGCGGGCACTGCTCAGAAAGAAGCGCTGAGGGAACAAAAAAGGGAAATATTCTAAGCTCCTGATCAGAAGGGTACAACGTGACTGCTTCTGTTGGTATGTTAAGCACAGGCAGGAGCGTAGAGATCAGGTAAAGCAGACAAAACACTGTATGGGAAATTAACCACTAGAGGCAATCTTTCCTAGGGTCTTGTAGCCAATAGCGACGAGTCAGCTGCTAGCATTCACTGGTATAAGGGAAGGTACAATTATAAAAAGGCAACTTTTACTTGTTATTATGGGTTACTAGACCTTTCTGAACTGAACCTTTCTGTGTGCGGAGGTAAACACGGCACCAGGAAATGGGTGGTTTTGAACACGTTTAATATAGCCTGTGTATAGTATAGCCCCCACATAACAGTATTACTTTTCCTCTCTAAATAGGAGAAAATTAGTTAATACGCACCACTGGAAAATCAAGGTTTGATCAAGCCCTGAAAGTACAGTCATAGCAAACTAGACTCAAATGAAGTCTGTTTAAACTGAGATGGCAGTTTTTCCTACACATTCCTTTAAGAAAATGATTTCTAGAAGTAGAATTCCTGATTTGTATTGATTTGTGTCCGTTTTTCTTCTTTTATTTGCTACATTAACAAACCCCCCCGCTCTGTCCATGGGTTTTCTATGGAACTTTACACAAGACGTATTCTTCAAACCCCCAAAGGGTAAAAGATGGCTGCAACCAGCAAAAAGAGGTGAAGCACCACAAAGCAATAAAAATCAGGAATATAACAAAAATGATAACATTTTTTCCGAGCACGGAATAGGGAAAAACTGCTGATGTTACTGGTCCATTTCTTTACTAAACACACTGTAATATTGGCTACAAGAGCCTTTATACTTCTGGGCTGCATAGTAACCATAGAGCCTGGCTATGTTACATTCTTGTCTATACATTGTCTCCTCTCTATGACTTATTTGCGGTGTGATTTTAGAAGACTGAAGGACAATTTCACTCACTGCCAAGAAGTGAAAGCGACGGTGCAGGCTGGCCTTGACTCGTAAAGCGGCTCCGACGTAAATTTCTGCCAGTGTTGCCACGGAGATAGTGTCTCCAGCACAGTCTGCAAGATTCACTGCGCTTAGCGCCATATTACTGGCAGACAAATGGCCTCCAACGTGTTTCCCTATGGAAAACAATTTCAATATTTTATAAAGCAGTAACTGACTTTTCACCGAGTAAAACTGACTGTACATATTTCTACTGCTTAGCTAGTGCCCCCCTGAACCATTCACTGAGCAGCCATTTCTGAGCAGAACATCGATTGAGCGCTTCAGAATTCCCGGGCATGTTATTCCTTAATTGGTTCGCTTATACCATGTGACTCGCTCATACAGAATAATGGCGGCTACCCAGAGTCTCATTTTAAAGGCACAATGCAGAAAAAAAAGCAATCGTAAATTTCTACATTGTACGCGGATGTGAATGGATTTTGTAAATATATAAAATAGTATTTATTATACTAGGTTATATATTAATATATTAGGTTCTGTCCTTGGTCCTCTCCTGTTCTCCCTCTACACTCTATCCCTGGGTGATATCAT
>WMED01012403.1:0-14836 GCA_019650415.1 Pipa parva
GCCGGTCCCTGGTGCAAAAAAGGTTGGGGACCTCTGCTTTAGACAATTCAAGAAGTGTGCCTGAAATCTGAGTTTTTAAAGCTAAATCTCTTAATGTCACACTTTCTAGATACAATTTAAAATTTTCAGAAGTGCAGATTGAATACATAGTAACTATAAATGCAAGAGAAATATTTTCTTCTTTTTTTTTTTTGGTGTTTCTGTCCTTTTAACAATGTAGAATTAAAATAACGAGTAAACTATTGGAACTTTAATGATATGCAAGGAATCATAAACAATTACACATAAATAATCAAATAATTTTGCCGAGTTTAATATTATGATATTTCTATATTATTTTATATAGCTTTTTGAATATTTTTACTAGAATTAAACAACCCGTACAAGATTATATTTCCATACAGGAGAGAATACTTGTAAAAGATGAATGAGATATACCAGAAAAGGGAATGCTAATTGGGGATAGGTAATGTCAACTATTCTGTGACCAAAAGTTTAACATTACACGTTGAATCATCAGAAGATTAGATAATATGGGATTTTAACAGTAACTGAAGAAATAAACTCTGGTTGAAACATTTTCATCAAACAACTTTTTTTGTTGTTGTGAGGTCTGGATTTATCTATAATTAAATACATACATTTTCAATCCACTCATGTGGGGGTAATTCAGGAAAGTCCGAACTTACCTTGCGATCCTTCGATACACCTTGCCGAGACTGGTACGCGCGCTCCCTTCTCTCCTGCACGTGCACATCACCGAACGCTTTAAAGGTACTTCGCCTCACTTCGCGACCACTCGAGTCGCCTTGCCAAGACGAAGTACCTTTAAAGTGTGATGGACATATTTATGGACCTTATATGTTTTACTCAAAGGACATACTTATGGACTTTATTCATCATTATGAACTTTATTCATTATTATATTTTTCCTTATATCTATATGAACATGTATATTCTTTTTAACATGGACTTTTTAGACTCAGAATGGACTATACCTTTAAGGTTTACCCTGAGTTCAGCAAGTATTACTCAAACTATATAACCTTGACATTTAAGTGTTTTTAAAGTAAGTGTTTTGCATCCGCATAGGTCGTAAACAGCTAGTTCTGCAATTTCGTAGAAAATGTCCTTCTGCGGAGACTGCAGCTTTATCATCTAGAAATTGTTTTCCTATAGCCTTGGAAAGACATGGAAAACAACTTACCGCAGTGTCACAAGTATGTTTAATCTTCTTAGCCAATCAGCATCTAGTCTTGTTTTTGAATGATCAGCTATTTTCCAGATTAGCGAACTTTGTTATAAAATGTTGTTAATCAATCATTAAAACCAGAAATGCTTTTACAACGGTAACAGCCTTTGAGTGCGTGTTATTGCTTTAAGAGCGAAATTGTCAAATCCTTTAATTCTTTAAAGACCTGATTCGGACCCCGACAGACAAAGAGGTAGTTATATTTCCATGACAAAAGCGTTCGGTGATGTGTGCGTGCAGGAGAGAAGGGAGCGTGTACCAGTCTCGGCGAGGTGAACCGAAGGATCGCAAGGTAAGTTTGGACTTTCCTGAATTACCGCCATGGTCTTACACTATGTCAATTGCTTTAAGCATTTTTATCAGAAAACATGTAACGTTATTAATACAGTGATAAGAAATCTTTATAACCTGTGAGGACATTTTATGCTACTCTCGAATTCCAAATACTGGAATTGTGAGATTCTGGGATGTAAACAAGGGTGGTTTAAAATTATTTTGAAGAAGATACAGCAAACCTGGTATGGAACAAATTCTTGTTAAGTGCAGTTTTGGGTTAATCTCATATATTTAATAAACCAATCACAGATTGCCTAAAATATATCACACATTGAAATTTACTAAAAATAGAAAATAATATGTTCGACCTTTTCATCCATTTTTAGCCTGAAAATCAGGCGAAAACATTGAAAACATACTTTTCACCCTGTTTTTCAGGCAAAGAAATACTAAAAGATTTTAGTAAATTTTCGCCCATAGAATTTATGGACTTAAATGTACAGTAAACATTAAAATGGTTATTCTCTAAAGTTTAAACTGTTGCGTAATGGTGTGAATTCGCCAGCTAAAGACAGTCACAATAGACTGCTACTATCGCAGTCGCATCTTTATAATGAGAATATTGCCTCAATCGCAACTTTACTATGGAAATATTGTCACGGTCGCGGATTTGCTATGGGCATTCACTGTTTGAGAATTCGACAGTCTAATATGGACTTTAGAGAATAACCCCCTAAAGAGTGACTAGCTAGATCTTTACCCAAGCAGGTAAAGCCACCTAAATTTCCTCTGAAAGCCAGTGCCACAGATTTACATTTATACATTATATGCAATCTCTCATTGCAATTCCTTCAGTCTGATTCTGTTGTTTTGTAGGATGCAATATGCTATTGGAATCATGGGTATTTATAAGGAGTGCTAAGTCTGTTACCGGCCTAATATCAAGATGAAACTGTTGAAAGCAAAGTTCAAGCTTGTGGCAAATATTTACTTAAAAGAACAGTAACACAAAAAAAAAAAAAAAAAGAAATTCTAAATTGTGTTAAGAAATTATGATGCTTACCTTATTTAGCTTTAAAAATAGGATTTTAGGGCACATTCTCTGTATATGCATTATCTATAGCACCATAGAAAAACAATGGGACTGGCTGAGGTCTGTTTAGCAACATGGCTGCTATAAGCAAAGATAAAAATAGACAGGAATCAATAAAATTCATAAATTCAACTGTAAAGATAATATTTTTGCATGTAACAAAAAGGTAAATGTATAAAAAACATTAGCATATTTTGAGACTCTTATTTTGGTCCTCAACAAAGAAGTTCAGATTTCTTCCTCCTTCCCTACAAGAGGGTAGAACAAATCAAGCATAAATGTCAGATTTTGTATTCCAGCAACTTTCTCCTTCCTTCATTTGTTAGTCATCCGCTGCAGGATGTCTCCTGTTTCACAATTTGTATTGGGTCAGATTTGTGGATGAGCACAATTTAAAATGCAAAAGATGTCTATTGTTTCCACTCACTCCAAAGTCCAGGCAAACTGAAGGTCACAATCTGACATCTTCTCTCGAAAAACCTTACTAAAAATGTCATTCTGCTCCTCAGTGAAATACTCCTTCCAGTCTCCCACAATACCTGCAACACAAAGAATTATGTGTATCAATGAAAACCTATTCAGAAAAACAACAACTGGAGACATACGGGTTGAAATTGTAAAGTGGGCCTGGGGTAAGTCAGTGATGTAAGTTGCTCTGATGAGTCTATGAGTGGTGCAAATTTTAGTAGGTTCTCAACTGATTCTATGATGGGGAAACAAGTAACTGAAATGGCAACACTGCAGCTGTGTTACAACACTAGGCAAGATTATTAAATGCCTGTCCATTTAAGTGGGGCTACTGAGCAAGAGTTAATAAAGTATACACTTTTTGGGTTTTGCATCCTGTGTTCTATTAGCTTTGTATTTATGTATGAATAATTTTATTTATAAAGCGCCACAAATGTATGCAGCGCTGTACAGTTCAGCAATACAAATATAACACAGACATGGGAAAAGCACATTACACAATACAAGTAAAATATCACAAGGATACTTCACTTTAAGTGCTAGGTTGTGGTTGACACAAAAGGTAGGAGGTCCCTGTCCCGTGGAGCTTACAATCTAAATGGGAGGAAGACATTACATACACAGATAGAAGGGTAATAAGAGCTGTAACAAAGTGCTGAAACACTGGTCAATAAATACAAATATTAAGCATAATTAACTAATTAAGTATTAAATAAAATATATACATAAATATCAGCGCTAGTGCTCCAAAAGGAAGGCCTTTAGTTTGGTTTTAAAAGTGCAGTGCTTTAATGTGCAGTGAATAGACATTACGTCACTGTCATGGACCTGAGTGGGGCTAATAGGGACTATAAGGGTAATCCAGGCTATGATATTTCCAGGATGATCTTGGTGCATCACTGAGCATGAACTGCTTGCCTATTAGTTGTGTTTTTTATATGGTAGTAATATGACATTTCGTTTGCTGCTATCATGGCACACCTGCATCAATATTTGCAATTTAAGTATCAATTAGAACCAGCGGATGAGGTTGGACTAATGAGACTACTAGGGGTGTGCGATATTGCTGAAAAATTATATCTCGATATTTTCTGTAATTTCGTGGATAACTATAATAAACGATATTTTGCATTATTTAAAAATGTGTTAAGTCTTATATTTCAATTTAGAGAAAAAACTGTAATAGCTGTGTTTGGGTTAATCCTTGGTTTGTCTGGTTCTGGCGTTTTTGCTTGGTGCTGTGTGTGTATTTATGTATGTGTATAGTTGGGTCTCAGCTTTGTTACAGAGCTCGTTAAAAGTGCGGCCACTCTGATAGCCCGCCTCCTGGAAGTCTCTGCAGCAGCCTATTCTAAAGGCATGGAGCCGTTCGATAATGACAGCTTGCATATCGATAACGCGCCGATTACAATATTATCTTAGACGCTATATCTCGCACACCCCTAGAGACTACACAGCAAAGGTGAAAAAGGTTTAAGAACCCTAGAGTGCACCTGTCACCTCAAAACTAATACTAAATTAGGTTCTACTACTGAAATATATGTTTGTGTGTGTGTGTGTGTGTGTATGTGTATATATATATATATGCGCATTTAAAAAAAAAAAAAATGTACCTTTATACAGAGTTTCTCTTTGTTATTTTTCCTGTCAGCCTGACTTTTCTTTCCCGAGTCGGGTGGGTTGGGCTAAATGATGACTGACATTATAGCTCCTCCAATCACATCCCTGCTAGATTGTTATTTAAGGGACCTGATTGGAGGAGCTATAATGTCAGTTATCATTTAGCCCCGCCCAACCTGACTCAGGAAACAAAAGTCGGGCTGACAGTGAAGAGGACAGAGAAAAACACTGTATAAAAGGTACATTTTTTTAAAATACATTTATATTTACAAAAACGTTTATTAGTACAACCTCAATTAATATTAGAGTTTTGAGTTGACAGGTGCGCTTTAAATGCATAAAGAGTACTGACCCTCCTATTAAAAGGGCAGTAACACCCAAATTAAAGATGTGCCAAATAGCTGTATTATTACTAAATATTCATTCAAATTAAATTGAAAATTTGGCTTTATCAGGGCACTTATTACACAATGGAATTGGGTGGGTTTGTTCAACCAACACATGCAACATATCTGTTAGGAATAAACAGATGTTCATTATCTCATCTTCAACTATAACATTTTACCATGTGCTGTATTTGAATAAATGCCAAGTCAATCCAAATGGGAATTTAATTTTTTTTCTGATGTTCCTGGTCTTAAATACATACACAACAAGATTATGTAGCTCCCTGGACACTTAGGGGAGAATTCACCATAGTGCAAAGTGAGGTCCGGATCCTTTGCCTCACTTCGCACAGACTATTATGTGCTCGCTGATATCCTGCACGCGGACATCAACGAGCGCTTTAAAGGGATTCCAGTCTCAGCAAGGCGACTCGAGTGCTCTCGCTGAGACTGGAATCCATGCATAATATTATACATAATATAATGCATAACAGTCTGTGCGAAGTGAGGCAAAGGATCCGGACCTCACTTCGCACTATGGTGAATTCCCCTTAATGGGAACATAAACAAGTTCATGCAAGTAGCATGAGTAAGTTTTGGATCCTTGAAGCAGATCGTACACTACTCAAACCACATTCTCCAGTAGCACAGACATGTTCAGTACATTTCAGCACTTTGTTGCAGCTCTAATTACCCTTTTATCTGTGTATGCAAGTCTTCCTTCCATTTAGATTGTAAGCTTTATGGGACAGGGATATCCAACCTGGCACTTAAAGTGAAGTATCCTTGTGGTATTATACTTGTATTTTGTAATGCACTTTTCCCATGTCTGTATTATATTTGTATTGCTGAATTGTACAGTGTTGTGTAAATCTTTAAAAATAAAATTATACACACACACACACACACACACACACACACATTAAATTCATGACACACTAGGAAATGGCAAGCTGTGCATGGGGAAGGTAAAAGCAATCACACTTTAGAGCAGTAGAGGTAAAATGTGCACTGTTGCTGCATGGCATTGTATCCCATTGATTTCAAGCTATGCAGTCTTTTACTGTACCAGAAACAGTTGCTTCTTGCTACAAGTTTGGTGCCTTTCAGAATATCAAACTATTAATTTCACATTCATAAATTTCTATACTGTATATATTTGCATTTAAAGCAAATTGAAATCAGATGTAACATTCCAATGCATGCCAGTATCGCTATTTTAAAGCATCTGTTTTTCTGCTAAAACCTGCCTGTATTTGCATTAAAAATGAAATGTAAATGCTACTGCATACAGATATATCCATGTAAGAGCCATGGGTGTCTGCAGAAAACATTTTAAGGGGGGGGGGGTTTCATGATTATGATTTCTTTAAGTCATCAGCGCGTCATATAATGATGCAGCAGAATGGTGGGCACCGCCATAATGGGGATGGCACTGGCTATCCGTTAGTCAGGACAGAGGGCACATCGACAGGCTAGGACTATTCTGGATGAAGCACTGCAGCCTTCTGAGAAGGGTACTCGCTCCCTCTTGCCCGGTCCCGGAAGCCCGATGCTAATAACCCACAGTGAAATAGACCAAACTGTATAGTAAATTAGGCATTATGGGTGAGTATAATGACAACGTAGATATTGTGGAAGTTGTTGCACATTACAAGAAATGACAAATACTTGTTAGATTCACCTATCTCAAACTAACTTATTGGAAAGGACACTGAGGCCATGGAAGTATGCAGTATATACTTAAGAAGAAGCCACTCTTTGCATGGAAGGTAACCTACCTTTTCTCATAAACTTGCTCTTACTGTGGTCCAGGATCTCACAGGGTATAAGTGTATAATTTACCATCTTATTCTGGCTCATGATAGAAAACTTGCAGTGCTGTTCAACCTTGTCAACTTCCTTAGAATACATTGGGGTACCCAGGAATTTACACAATTTCTTAATGGATTTTCTCAGGTTCTAAACAAGGCAAGAGAGGTAAGGAATAGAATACAGCCCTACTATATTAATTACATCAAACAAATAAAAAGAAAGAAAAGGATTCCCAGCCAATACACAGCTACTTTATACTTTGCTTTTGTGCAACTCTAGGATTATAAAACTTTTGTGAAATACTTTTCCAGTGACTAAAGTAATAATTAAACCGTGTGATTAGATTCCTTTATTTAAACCTGCTATATTTTCTCAAAATGAGTCGGTGGATCTAGGCTACATGACAAATATTATAACTGAAATTTACTATGGTCTTCTGTTTATTTCATTTTCTGAAGAAGTACCAGTTCCTACCGCCAAACCATTATTTCCATGATATTTAATACTAGTAACAGACTAGCCTATTATACAAGTCTTTGGTGGGGATTAGGTGATCAGAGTGGATTTGTTAGTAAATGATCTATTCTACCCAAGTGCTAAGAGAAGTCTACAGATAAAATGGATGATCCTGTATGTGATCTACTAACCCTAATAAGTACATTTTTTTGAGAACAAAGACTTTCATGATTATTACTTCTAATTAGAGGAAAGCAGGTAGATTTGCTACAACATGAAATTCAGGCTCGCACTTTTTACAGATGTTCAGCAGTCACCAGCATATCCTTGCAAACAGAGGAGGGTGTGGAAAAAGGTGCAGAAACACCGAACTTGCCGCAAGTTGCCATGGTGGTTGTGGTTTAAATAAAAGACAATGTTTCTGCGACTTTTCTCACACCCTCATCTCATTAATTCTCCTTAATGCTTTGATGATGCAATGATAGTAGAAGCAAAATTATATTAATATATCAAAAAATTGGTAAATTTGACACAGTACATCTTGCTGAATTTGCTAATTTCTGCAAATTCTGAAGCTTGCTAAATTAAGTGTGCACTTGCATGCAAAGTAAAGTGAACAGCGCCATAAGTCCAAGATAAGCGTCCAAATTGGACAGGAATTTTACATTGCAATTTGCTGAATACAAAGATGGGGAAGTGGTTAGTGAATACGAGTTCGGACCTTTACGCGAACATTCAGATTTTCATGAATAATGCCCTTAATCTTATACAATAAATGTATTATATTACACAATGTAATATATTTTTTGTATAAGATAGTGGGGGTTATTCACTAAAGTCCGAATTGTTGCATATAAGTGTGAACTCATCAGATAAAGACAGTTGCAATAGGCTGCTACTGTCGCAGTCGCATATATATATATATATATATATATATATATATATATATATATATTCTGTTTATAGTAGGGAATGACTCAAGTGCTGGAGCAGTCTTTAGGGTTTAACACCCCTCAAACAGCAAGTTTCTTTCATATTCAATGATATTAAAGCAGAGAAATGAACTTAAAACACAGCCTTTCTTTGTCAAAACAACAGTTACTTCAAAAATGGCAATTTTCACAGTAAAAAGTCCTCGGTCACAAACACAGTGGGTAACTGCACCCCATACAGATTTGGTTAACAATACAGAGTACCTTCCCTTCTCCTGGGTTGTCTCCTTGGGGTTTCACAGTGCTGCAAAGCCAAGTTGTTTATCAGAGTCTTTAATCACTAGTCCTTGTTTCTCTCACAAGGATCTTCAGACTTTAATTCCAACCACCCCCAACTGGCTGTCCCAGCTGCTTTTTAAGCAGGCTCTAGCCTGCAGCTGGGGTGACTTACAAAACCCGGAATTACCTCCAGTATGTCCACATAATTGGGGCAAAATACCTCCTCTTGAATACAACACCCTAACATATATATATATATATATATATATATATATATATATATATATATATATATTATATATGGATTGCTATTAAAGAGACTTTAAATCAATATATTTTCACTTAAAAATATGGTCTATATATTTGCCCATTACCTGCTTTACAGCCAAAATCTATTAAGCTGTAACATACCTTTTGCATGTCTTCATAGGTTATGTAGAAGAAATCTAGGGTCTTGCTGTGACTGTACCATCCCTTTATATGATCAAACCAAGATCCATAACACACTGTGGGAAAAGGAAGAAAGACCAGCAGCTGTGTCATATACTGTATATGCAAAATATATCGTCTATGCCAATAGCAGGATGAATGTATGAATCCAGCTACATCAGCTAATAACCCTCTGAAGCCTGAGCATAATACAGAACCGCTTAAAGTCAATGTGCCTGTTATGGAACAAGCCAGACACATGATTTGTACATGCAGAAAATCCCTTGCATTAAAAAGGACAGAGTACCCCAAACCTAAAGAAAGAAAAGGATAATAAAAAAGGGGGGATGCAAGCATTGGTGTAAGTGTAAATAAAAATATAAATATCATCACATTATCTATGTTATATTTAACTTGCTTTTGTTCAGGAGTTGATTTGTTCATTTTTAACACCACCCTTTAGGCGACTGTAAGAAATACACACAGTTCCTTAGTTACAATGCATTCCTAACAACCCCGTGTAAAGGTTTTCTCAGGATGAAATTCTAGGAGCAGGGTGTGTGTTACTAGTCGGGCACAGTTTAATTTTACATTAGTGTAAAAGCTTAGGCTAGTGTTATTGGTAAAAGCAGAGTTCATATAATCACTGCTTTTACTATAGGATACAAAGTCAGTTGCAACTAATCCCAGAGTCCTTTTCAACTACTAATGGCTAAAGGAACTTGATAATTAAAAAAAATCTTGGTAAAGGTAGAAAATATGTTCCTACATATATTGTAATTGAAAGTAATTACGTATGACTGTGGGCCTTTAGCAACTGGACAGTTGTTTAAAACGGATTCATGAATTAATAATAAATTAATAACAAATCAAAATAAACATTTATAAAAAATCGTTTGGTTCGGGGGTGGCGGTTAGAAGGTGACAGGTGACCTGGTTCTACATCAAGCCAACAGTGGAGAGTCTGGTGCTAATCCTGCACCAAGGCCCAGAGGCATGTAGTTATGGTGCTGTTTATCATTAGTTGTTGCTGATTGGTTGAAGGGATGATTGTGTTGTAATGAATGAACATATTTTCTCCAACCTTTTCCCTCTAAAAACTCTTGTAGGAATTCTGGGAAGGATGGAGGATCTGGCAGAAACTTAGCCATCTTGTGGAAAAAGTAGAAAGAAACAGCCACATCTTTGGGATTCCTTGCAACATATATAACCTGGGGGGGAAAAAAGTAAAATAATTCACTTAAACAATGATTAATATTGAGCTATACAGCAATTGCAGTATGTGAGGGGAACATCAAAAAATGAAAATCTCCTATATACTTAGGTATCAACTTAGTATGACCTTCAAAAAAAAAAAAAAAAAATCAGCACAACTTTTAGAATATGTATAATTTTGTATTAAAGGAGACCTAAAGTAAAAAAAAAAATTTAAAAAACAGTTAAAATACTTGTTATAAAGAGCTAATTGATTACAGTCACAGCATGAGTTGTGCTGTAATTAGCCAGCAGCCGAAGCTTACCCCGATGCCTCCTGCACAGCGCACTGGCTGATACAGAAACCAGCCCGCAGCTCCTTCTTCTCCTTCCCCAGCCTCATACATCATCACGCTCATTGCGGGCAGCGTTCTCATTGGCCCCCACAATTAACGTGATAATGTTTAAGCCATTTTTCACACAGGGTGAAACAGGGTGGGAGAAACTTCGCGCTGGCTTCTCAGTGAGCCAGCGCTGTGAAGGAAGCATCGGAAGCCGGCTAATTACAGCACAGCTCATGCTGTGACTGTAATCAATTGGCTCAGTATAAGGCAAGTATTTTAACAGTTTTTTTTTACTTTAGTTCTCCTTTAAAACATTTACTTTCACTTATAGGACCTGTCATGAATATGCATTTTCTAATGTTTAGCTGAAAACAATGGCAGTGGCTGGGTTATTTGTTTAAATACTAAAAATGTTGTCAGCAAATAGCAAGTTAATAAGAAAACAGAAAGAAATGCAAATGAGATTTTGTTTTAAAGGAACCATTTTCCCTGTATAGAAATAAAATGTACTGTAACTTGAACAAAACTTTCAGCTTATTTAACATTTTGGGAATCAAAATTTTATGCAATAAAGTTTCTTTATCTGCACCACTAGAGTTTTACCCTCTGTATGCAAAAGTTAGGAGGTCTTTGACACTGTAAAAGTCCATTTATAAGCAGTGAAAAGTAGACGGTATCAAAATAAAAGTTGCTATGGGACTACAAGGGCGTTTCAGAGAATGCACACAAAATGGTCTGCTTTTCCAGCCACACAACTCAAAGACAGAGAAAGTAACATACATATTGAATGTTAAAAGCCTTTTCTGTGTATCGCATTGTAACTGTGCATGCTAAGGGCCGGTTCACACATGATGTATATACGCAGCGTATTGTAGAAATGAGTGTTTAAAAAATATGCTGCATACCTATACGTGCCGTATTTTCTAAACGCGCATTTCTACAGGACTTACCTGACCATTGTGAATGCTAGCTCAGAGTTCGTGGCTCCTGCAATCTGGCCGCATTTTGTGTACAGCATATATACGCCGGCAAAAATGCAACGGCTAGCGTTCCCCACTAAGCATATGCATGTCATACACTAGTGTGGCCGGAATGAGGCAAGTTCACAGGTTTACACTTTTGCGCATAAAAGCACCAGCGTGAACCTAGCCTAATGGTTTGTATATGGCATTTTCACAATATATTTCCACAATCCCTAGCAACCAATGAGTATTTGAAGCGCTGGACACCTCCTTAGTAAATAGGCACCATTTTTAACATGTACTTGAAACTATGCACTTTAAAATCCATGAACAGATGGTTATTTTATTAATTAATATAAATTTGGATCCTTACAGACCGATTTCTGCTACCTTGTTTACAGGAACCAAAGTAAATCCCCGGTGGGTCAAGGACGCCCTGTTCCCTTTTTATCAGTACTATTACATCTCCTCTTCATATAACAAAATATCTCTACCATAGTCTCCACCATAGTCCTAAGTGAAAGACCTTTCACTCTTTCGAGTCAATGAGCTAAATTCCACTAAAATAAATACAGATTTACTAAAGCAAGGCTACCTGCAGTATTCAGGAATGGACCAGACGAGAGTCTCTAATTCGGTATCTGTTTTGCAGTCGATATGAGCTAATACAAGATGGCGGTGTGGTTGCACTTTCAAATGAATGGGAGCTTGGAAATGTGGTTTTTCATTTTTTGATAGATAAAAAGTTTAATACAAAGCACTTTGGGTATGATCAGCCCTAATACATTCTCCCCCAGTCTAAATTTGCCAAGAAGAAGACATTTAAAATCAAATTAGATTCTAACACTTGCTCCAAGAGACATACTTTTGCCTTTGAAATTTGCAATGCTGGTGCAAGCACCTCACTTGGCAGGTGAGTGGTGAGGATTCTGGGACCCTCCCCGTCTCTGAGGGTCTCTTTAAAGTATGTATGCTCTAACCAGGGTGCACGTTCCCAGTTAGGAACAGTCATAGCTATCTCTTCCTCCCCTCTGCTGTAAACCAGAGTTAGAATCTCTTGCATCCATGTGGTACCTATTGACAAAAACAAAATGTGAACAGTAAGATCAGTGCAAAATGAACACATGTCAAATGAATAAATATGATTAAAAGTAAATTCGATAACGCTTAGGGCGAAAGTTATTGAGGAAAAAAAAATGGGTGGTCAGGCGAGCAATATGTAAGACAAAGGTGCCGCTGAGGGTTTGGAAAAAGTACAATTTAACAAAAAGAGAGAGAAAGAAACCCTTTGTGTCAGCGCACTCAAGATATATTATATATGTATGTGATTATAAAAATAATGAAAAAAAAAAATGTATGAAAAAATGAATATAAATAATCAAAACTAGTTATGAAGTGCAAAAATCGAACAAATGTTTATTGACAAATGCAAAAAACTCCGCACACAAAGAAAAAAGGAAATAAATAAAAACAATTAAAATAAGTTACCAAAGGACTCATACAAGTACAAAAAGAGGAGAAAACACCTATACCACTGCTGTACTGTATACATAATGTTGTAACTGACACAAGGTGTAAATGTGAAAGGAGAACCACAAATCCAAGCTGTTATAATCTTAGCCTCACATCAATTATGTTGCTTTAAATTAGTTATAAATGAAAACGTAGACATTACCATGCATGAAGAAAAGCAGCAAGGACTAGATGCAGATCGGCTGTATTCAATAAATCTCCCATTGGTTGAAAAGAGTGTAATAAATGGATCTGACAAGCAGGGTAGAAGTGATTCCCCTCTACTGGACGCGTTTCGCCATCTGGCTTCCTCCCGCAGCCAGGGCGAGAGTTATTGATATTGAAAAGACTGATCTTGGCTTTTTGGAGTTGATCCCGCGAGATTATCGTTTGAGTTTTTCAATCTAAGTTTTCGATGGAAAGGTAGCCATACTTCCTGCATAAAATTTGAGTGATAATCTCGTGGGTTAAACTCAAAAATCCAAGGTTGTCTTTTTGACGTTAATAACTAACTAATAGTTAATAATTAATATTAATACTATATTAACTATTAAAGCACTGTATAGAAAGTTGTACCTCTAATTCCTATTACCAGCACAAAGACAACACATAATATTTCTTTAAACGTAACTGGGTTTTTTTTAATTGTAAATCATTTTCTCATTTATGTAATACATATATTTATAAAGAATGTGGCCATCTTAACCTTGCTTGTAGTCATTTACAATACAAATACCTCTTAATTCATTATTTCCAATGTGATGTACTATAATTAGCTAACAGTGCCAAAAGTATTCACTTCCTTTAAAAGGTCCAGTAACACACACACACACACACACACACAAAAAAAATATCAAAATTTCTATTTGGATTTGCCTGGCAGTTATTTAATTACAGCACTTGTAAAAATGTTATATTTGAAACAGAGTAAATTTTAATTTTATTGTTTTATGTCTGTTATTATCTTTAGTGATATTAGCCATGTTATAAAACAGACCTCACCCAGTCCAGTCGTTTCCTATGGCTCTTTACATAAAGCATATACCAGAAGGGAGCAATAAAGCTTGATTTTTTTTAATGTAAACAATTAAATATCATACTTTATAGCCACCATTTAGAATATTTGGAAGCACAGTTTGAATATACAGTAACTAATAATGTCAAAGCGTTTCCATTTGTCGGTGTTACTATACTTTTAAGTCTTTTTCCATTGATCAAAACCAATGAAAATCATCCTTGATGTTTCAGTGTTGTTACATAATAAAAAACAGTTAAAAGTACAAGAGCTGGTGTGTGTGTGTACGGATTGTTAAACAGGCACTGTAAAGGGATGCTTCATGCTTCTTATTCTGGAGTTAAAAAGCAGGTTCCCCATCTGTACGTATTCATCAAACTCTGCGATTTACCGAATATTCATCCAATTTGGACACTCAGCGCAATTTCAGGCTTAAGGAATTCATCACATAACCTTGTGTGCACATGCACAGGTAATTCACCTTTCCATTAAGCAAGGAGTGAATTCAGCAAGGTGTATGGTGCTGGATTCACCAGTTTGAAGTGACAAACTAGGGGAGGTTGATGACAGCCACAAACTCACTTTGACAGTCAAATTTGCCCTTTAATGAATAAGCCCTTCTTTCTCATGAAGTGCACCTTTTTCACAGAATCATTTGTTATATAATGACTGAGCATCACTCAAAGCACTGGGAAACGGGATAAATAAACGCTGATGCTCGATGGGAGTGTTTTATGTGTGTGTATATACAGTGCCTACAAGTAGTATTCAACCCCCTGCAGATTTAACAGGTTTGATAAGAT
>WMED01012404.1:0-14835 GCA_019650415.1 Pipa parva
AGAAAAGATATTAATAAAAAATATCTCCCCATAAGGGGCAGATTTATAAAAGAGTTAATTCATCTCCAGAGCTTATTCACAAAACTTTGCCCATAGTTTATCAAAGTTAATTGTGCAAATTCACTAAGCAGCACATTGTCATGATGATGGAACAGATTATCATAAATTGTTGCTTAGTACTTGCTTATTAGCAGTGACATATTGTAGCAGATTTGTCAGGCATATAGTAGCAAAGTGATGTCATCTTTACAGAGATCTGTTTAAGGAGATAATGCCACCGTAACTATCTTTTTCTATATTAATGACTATACAGTATAGTGTAATAGGCACAAATTATCATAAGAAAGGTTAATGTCAATATTGTGGACAATGATATCACCTTAGAATAGTTGCAACTTTGTTTTTACATACATTTCAGCTCATGTTGCTATTTAGTTGCCACATTTTCTATGTGAAATGTCACCAATATTCTGAGGGCTGAGTTATAATTTATACATTATCTGACTTCTAATCATAACAAGCGACTGCCTAATTCAAGCTTCTGTTTTTACTCCAACATTTCAGGTAAAAGAGTAATGGTAGATTAGACTTTTTGGTATCATCTGTATTTGTCACAGATTAAGGCAGTGGGTAGCTTCAAACTTGCAACCTCACGGTTCATGTTAGACTGTGTTTCGCTGCCCATAACCACCACACCATACCCACCTCCATGGTATCATTTGTATTAGACCAAATTCGTGAATAACATCACCCAAAGAATAAAGTATATTGGGAGAACAGAGAACTATTTACAGATCCTTGAAGCAACTAAGAGAAACTAGAAAAGAGGTGGCGTATGCTACTGTATTTGATTATGAACACCAGTGGATCATTTAAATAAGAAGAAGTCAATGAACAATAGTATCAATAATTCAGAAAACAGGATAAAAATAGAGAAATGGACTTTGGCTTTGATATTCTAGAGATGATATACAAGATTATACCAGGCAGTATCTACAGAAATAATACAATTACAAGCCAGTTAGCAACAAAGCAGGGTGAAATCAAACAACTGTGCTGTTTTTAATTTTTAATGTGACTGTGTCTGTAACATACATTGAAACAGACTTTGTTTACTTTTCTGTAGATTGGTGGGGACCAAGTCAGTGGCATACAGTTGGGTACATGTCTGCAATGCTCTCCTATATAATTGTTCATCATTTACAGAAAATATGACACTAAATGACACTTTTATATTTATAAAAGTTGAAAAATATTTTTGACCCTCTTATTCCTGGTAATGTTGTGATAAACAGCAATATTTTATTGACATCGCCATTATTGATAGTTAGAACACTCAATAAGCCCATTTATATTTAGAAGGTGCAACTTAGCCAAAGTCAGATCAGTTTCCCATTAAAAATGTTAGCGATATGTGCTGCAAAGTGTGCAAGGTTTAATGCAGCAATATTTTTCATATTGTTCTTTTTTGTACCCCCATTTTTTACCCTATATAAATCGATCAAATCGATAAGTGCAGGGAACAAAAAGTAACTGAGAATAATGGTGGAACAAATCAGATCGAACAGGTAGAGATGACCATTATACATTTTCCTCTAAGCTGGTAAAACAAACTCAAATGGAGACAATCCTTCTTAACACACAAAGTAACTTTAGCTTCTTGCATTAAACAAAATAAAAAAATATAAGCAAATGATGCACATTTGAAAAATCAGGTTCCCGCTTAGGGATACCTTGACTAGTCACTGTCTTTTTTCTTTGTCTCAGGTTCCATAAGTCAAATATTCTCTAGTGACCTTTACTTGGCTTATGTGTCACATCCCTGCCCTAATCCAGGGTTGACCAGAGGAACTATCCCTTCTGGAACTCCATGGTGGAAGTCAATGATTTAGAATATGGAACAATACTACTGTATATAGCCCCCTACCTACAAGGGCTCTAAATTTCAAGCTTCCGTTTTCCATTTCACTTGTGATATATTCGCCCTATGGAGAGATCCTTTAAAAGGGAGAAATTTATTAAACTTGAAAAGGCTGATTTCAGCCTTTTCGAGTTAATCCCCTGTAGATCTCAGCTGTTTGATCTGTAAAAACCAATCAATATTTTATTTTTTGATTGATTTTTACCGATCAAAACTTTTCGATCGGATTTTTCAATGGAAAGGTAACCATACTTTACATTAGTAGTATGGCTATTGGCTACCTTTCCATAGAAAAATCCAATTGAAAAGTTTTAATCTGTAAAAATCAACTGAAAAACAATCGATTGATTTTTACGGATCAAACAGCTGAAATCTGCAGGGGATAAACTCAAAAAGGCCGAAATTGGCCTTTTCGAGTTTACTAAATTTGAGAGTAGTGCATCCTGCTGAAGGGTTCCTGCCTCCTAAGTTCCTGTAGAGATATTCACATTTACTCTTCGGGCTTACACAGCCTCCACTGCACCAACAGTTTGACTCTCAGGCACATCCTAAAAGAACACTTTACCTGAACTAAGACTCCTGTTTTGTTATCACTCGCAGCTGGTTTGGAAACATAAGGGCACACACCTTTCCTTTTGTTGATTTTTGGCTTTTCTTATTGATTATTTGAATTAACTTCTTAATGGGTATTAAATATATATCAGGGAATTACTCAGTGTTCTACTACTAAGACACCTGCAATATCTTACATTTATTCCACTTGCTGCTTCCTTTTTGCTTTATTGGTACAAAACTAGGATTGCTTAATTAATCAATCCAAAAACAAGGAAAACAATCACAACTCTGTTTATGCAATGTATCATTTCAATTATGCTGTTAAAAAATGGTGATGTGGCCGTTAGCACCATCTTAGCATTGTCAGGATTTACTAATAGGTAGAGTAGAAGGAGGTTACAGCTAACGTACCAGTGATGAGGGTGTGGAATCTAAGATAGATCTGGTGTTCACCTAGAGCCCCTGCAAGGAGGTTAGGATTTAGCTGCAGAAACTATCCAGGTCATGACCCCTCAGACTGGGCAGATACTGAGGTATACACATAGGATGCAGGTTTATTGAAACTGGAAGGGTACAGGTCAGTAAACAGATTAGGTAACTGGTAGGGTATTAGGCAAGGTATCAGGCAAGGTTTCAAGCAAGGTTTCAGGCAAGGTTTCAGACAAGGTTTCAGGCAAAGTATAAACTATAAGATAAGCCACTGAGCTCATACAAGCTCTATACTCGGGCACCGAAGTGAACTGACAGGCTCCTTTTATAGGGAAAGGAGCCTGTCAGCTGATCGCAACGGTGCACATGATAAGCGTGCACCCACGACGTGCGCTTCATTCCTTTGCGCGCCATCACGCCGTGACCACCGGAGGAGGAAGGGAGCGCGCCCGACACCGCATGGGGAACAACGCTGGAGCGAGCGGCTGAGGTAAGTGAGTTTACGTACAAGCATTAACAGACACTAAGGATTGAACATGAATGATAAAGGTGCTAATTACAAATATTATGCTAATGAGATATCGATATTGGAATTAGTTAGAGGTGTGAATGTTAATATAGTTTATGTAACATCAATTTCAGAAAAGTACTAGAAATTATATTACCCATATAGGCCCAGGCAAAGGTTTAAAAATATCTGGTTTCACCTTCTGGGAATTTCTGAATTCTACAATCCTGTTTTTTTAAAGTTATTGTAGTAACTACATACACTAGATAGAAAAGTGATTGATCTGTAGTATAATTGACATACTGTCCATTGCACTTACATATACTGATACATTTTACTGGGAAAAATTTTGCAGCAAACTGCTGATTCATTTCATTCTGCAACAGGGAAAGAGTGAGGTTTGATATCTTCATTTGTACATCTAGTCGACAGAGCCTAACCGTAGATAACTTGCCTAAATCCCTCTGGGATTCTGAAATTTGCCACTGAATACAGTACGCCCAGCCCTCCTTACTATATCACTTGGGTTTACCCTTGTATGTAAGAACCACTTTACAGTAAATCAAACCTGATAGTAGAGAAAGTATCTAAATAAGTATTTATAGTGTTAGACTCCTATAATAGAAAATTGTTGTTACATTTTATAAACATATAAACCAAGGACAGTTTTGCCAGTGAGAGGTGTCTAACAAACTTGTAAGGGTATGTGCATATGAATGTTTATGTAATGTCTTGACACATGCCTGAAACATGAACTAATCACACCTAAAAACAAATAAATTGATAGAAAATAAACTTGTGTTCCTGTGGAAATGTATATTTGAGTGTGCATTTCTCAGTAAGAGTTATTGTGCATATGTTTTCATCAGTCTATGTTCATTTCAAATGTAACATGATTATTCACAATGACTGCAAAATGCTTGAAGAATGCAGTAGAAATACTTAATACGTTTCTGTGACTGTATATGCATTTATAGGTTGTGTGCAAAATTTCCAAATGTTCATCTGCACATACCCTATGTACGTATAACCTTTCATTGTTTTAAAATATTTTAAAAGGGGATTGGCCATCTACTGTATATAAAAATGTAATTACAAATGTAGCAAAGCTGACCCAGCATTTGACACAGTTCATCAGGATATTACAATGTGTTATCAGTAGTTTTTCCATAGGACTACAGCTAATTTTAATGGGTTATCTTAACTCATATACAGTATATTGTTAGAACAAATTGGAATGCTAATACAAAAATAGAAAAAGTAGTGTCAGCTCTGCTACATCTGTATAACATCAGAATGGATTTGCCAAAACATTGCAGAGCATGACTGAAATAAGCATCAAATGTATACAGTGACAGCTACAGTATATGCCTGAAATAATGTAAAAATATAGTAATATACAGTATATTTGGAAGTAACCACTGGGTCTACTCTTCAAAGACATGAGAATACAAGGACCCAATGAATTATCAGGATGATTTTTGGATGTTTACTGTATTCATGGAAAAAGAAGTTTGGGATTCTGCTTGTCAGTGTAAAGAAAATGTGTTCTTGAAACATTTGGAGATTCAGTAAATACAAATTGCATCTACATGTAAGAGCATGTTGAAAAATTCCAATATAGATTTGATGTATTACATTTTTGTACCTTTTTTAAAGTATGGAAAAAGATGAATACAATTTCTCAGCAATTTCTGAAAGCTATTTCTACTTGCATTGTCACTGCCTTTATCAATATCTATCCAGGCTACATACGAAAATGTGGAAGACAAACAAAATATAATTCTCAAAAATCATCTTATCAGGTAGACAAATAGACAATAGATAAACAGATAATAGATAAATATACATCTGAAATAAATATCTGTATTTCTGCATGAATTACATCTAAAGGGTGATCTATCACTTCTTTACTTCTTAACTAAGTCAATAATAGTAATTAATATTATATGAATCATATTAAAAGTTAGCCTACAAAACACACCGGAGGAATATTTATATAAGTGGATATTGTGTAAAAATGGTAAATTATCTATTTCTCCCCACATTTTAACAGTTTTCTAATATTTTGCCTATTAAATAAACTATAAAACATTACATTTTTTAGTTTCAACCTGCCCGTGTTCACCAGCTGATCAGCACTTTGACCTGCTATAAACCATTATTTCATTATTGCCTATGGGACATTGGTAAGGTGAAAAATCAGAAAATTCCAAGGAAATGTTTTGAAAATATATAATATCAATATACTATAATATAATTTGTGGATTTGCTATGGGAGTCCATTGTTTGAGAATTTGACAGTCGTATTCTCACTTTAGTCAATAACCCCCTCAGTATTTTGTTTGCTGATGGCCCTGGGTGATGCTTAGAAACATATTTTCCTTAGGCTTCAATCCATTAGCATTAGATTTAAGAATGGAAGAAAGCATCATCACCATGGCAGTTTAACAGTTTGTTAAATAAAATACTAAGACCAGAAGAGATGCAGAATCTCCCTCTGGTGTCCTGCTGGTAATTTATATGCACCTTGAGGGCAGACAATGATAAAGCTGACACTTTCCAAACTGTCCCCCATTCTGAGTCTTTCTTTTTTTGGCTTTACATAATATTTAGAAAGATAATAATGTAGAGCGAGAATTGTGTTCCATAAGCATTTTATTTCAATGCTTTCACATCCTGTGACAGGATTAGAAATAGATTCTACAGAAAAAACTAGTTTATCATACTAATGCTATGGTGTGTACACTCAGCCATCGTTAAGTGACATAAGAATGACATTTACCTATTAATGTTAGCTAGTAGCACAAGGTTCCTATACAGTTGTTGAGCATACACTGCATCATTTTTGTGAGAAAATAGAGATTTGAGAATAATGCCAATTACTACACCTTTTGCATACTATTAGCTCATCATATAGTTCTCTGTGTAAATCCCTCTAGGATTAGGGTCTATGGATTACAGACTAGAAAGGATGAAATTGTAAACACGCTCTTATACAGATTCACAAAGATGGGTGCCTGGAATTTCTTGGGGTAATGCATTTCCTTAGAATAACTTTTCATTCTACAAGAAATGGAACTGCCCCCATTCAATTTATTCAACCAGATCAGCTACATACAAATATTTGTTAAATGAAAATACAATCCCTTTAAAGCAAAAAAATGAACAATAGGAGAACAAGTTTAAGGGGGTAATTCAGCAATGTGCGAAGTGAGTTCCGGATCCTTCGCATCACTTCGCACATGCTGTTATGCGCTCGCTGATGTCCTGCACGCAGACATCTTGTCTTGGCGAGGCAACTCTTTTGGTCTCTCTGAGACACCAGATTCAACAACCCCTATGAAAAAGTTAATCTGTTTGAATTCCTATCCTGTCCTGAACTAATTAGCCTGTGTGAATACTGTGTTCAATATAAGGGTGAATGTAGTTTTTACCACCATAGAAAGAGGTTCATAGAGGACTGTGGGTAGCTGAGGTAGCAATAGCACTATATATGCTGGTAAGGTAGGATGACATGTCTATCTGGAGAGAAAGTATGGTGCATATGGTCTATTAATAGATCCCACATGAGGAGAGGATTGTAATGTTCAAACAAGAAAGGTATACTGGTCTATCAAGTATAACAATTGGTGGAGAGATGCCTATGAATTTGGGGAGCATGGATGCTGAGAAAAATAGTTTTTTGTTATTTTAACTTTTAGAAACTCATGTTAAGGGTCGTTCTACCAATTTACTACTCATTTTTACCAGCAGTTGTTATGTATTCTACAATAAGTAAAGATAGCTGTAAATTCTGCCAGTGTATATATGAAAAGCTGCTTTAATGCATTCCCATGCAATACAAGCTATTAATATTCCCCTTTACAATCTATTTACTTACTAAGATGCTGAGCATCTTGTGGCTGTCACAGAGCATTGGACTTTTGGGTGTTGAACGTTTATTTAACTGGTGACCAAAACTATTTTTACATAAGGTCAGTGAATTTGGCTGGCTTAGAGATACATTTTATTATATTATGTTTATGAAATTTGCTTGATAAATTCATAACAATTTTGATTGTTTTATAAGTGTTCTATGGGTATTTATTTGCATTCTGTTGAACTGTTCATTTTATATATCGATTAATCATGGTGTGTTTGTTAAGACTGCCTTATCTGAAAATGTTAAGGTCAGCATAAAGTGAAATTGCCACCCCTGGCAATAGTGGAATAGGAGGACTACATTGTAAAAAAGTGCAATTACCTAACTAAAATGCTTTGCTCTTTAACTTTATTTTTTTTACCTGAGAAACCTCACCTCTTACTTTCTTGTGTGGTTGGGGATCTGTTCTGGGATTATTTCCCCCTAAGTATTTGGGTGAGGTTTTATTTTTTAATAAGAAAACAAAACCTATAAAAAGAAAAATATGTTTAATGTACATTTCCAATCTCACCCATGATGTAGTCGCAGTAATTCATGAAAGAACCAGCAATCAATTTTCCACTAGCAAGTCTTCATTATTTGTAATCCACTGGTCAATCCACAGCTGTTGTTCCACTACTTATGGCTGCAAATAATAAATACCCAGGACAAGGATCCATCCTTCATGTTTACATTTTTCATAACAACTGGCTTATTGACAGTTCTGCACTTCCTTACATAGCCACAGATCCTACTTCAGAGAGAACTGTTTCTCAGTTTTGGAGTTGAATAATTTATTTGCTGGAAGCTATATGAGAAACATATTTTATTGTTTAAATTATAGTATTAGGTTTAGTTATTATAGCAGGTTCACTGACTAGGGAACCTTACCTGAGGCATGGAGTCTAATGAGCACCCCAGTATTAACTATTGGTTACTGTAACGATTCGGTACCAAGATGGTTAGGAGTAGGAGGTTGCTGGCATATACCACACTGTCCTTGGTGCTAGCTGACTTAGGGCACAGAGTCTAAGGTACTCTCCGGTCTTCACCTTTAACCCCCGCAAGGGGGTACTGAACTCAGCTGCCAAAAGTACCCAGGTTGCGGCCCCTAAGCCAGCTGTACAGTGGTGGTAAGGATACAGACTATGGACTCAGTCTTGGACACAGGCACTGGATGTAGAAGGCAGACTCTGGACACTGGACAGAACACAGACTGAGACTCAGGTGCAGGGCTAGTACAGGACTCAGGTACAGGACTTGAACAGGACTCAGGTACAGGACTTGAACAGTACTAAAGTAACTTTAATTACATTAATGATTAAGCAAGCCCAAAATACTAAGTATGCAGTATTTTATAATCGGGCGCTTTGGCTGGAGTGTGCCTGCCTTATATAGGCAGAGAGACAGGTGCACTCCTGCCTCTGTGTGCACCCGGCGTGTGCCCCCGTGATGTCACGGCGGGTGTGCCCCCTGCGTGCATGCTCAAAGTGCCAGCAGTGCGCGGCATGCGTGCATAGGAGGAAGAAGCCCGGCACTGGAATGGAACACTGTGAGTATTCCTTACAGTTCCCATGAGGGAACTTCAACTTTGCTACAGGGTGCTCACAGGTCACAGCCCCCAGGGATGTCCCTCCATGTGGCAGCTGCAGCCACCAATGAGTTGATTAACTAGAATAATCAAATAAAGCAGGAAACTAAGTTAGACAGGCACCAACAGTTTTGCAAGAAACTAGAGCAGATTGGAAGCAACAGCATAGCAGGAGAGTGGAAGTGATAGCTTAATTATGATATTACAGTTCTGTAAGGAATTAGGCTCTCTGGAAAACTTATGCAAGTAACTCGTGGCTATGACAATGTTAGCTTAAATGTAGATGATTTATACAGACAGACACATGCTGTAATAGGCTAACAAGTAGAGCCTTTGATTAAATGGGTATCAGTTAACAAGATAATTGGTCAATAGACAGGAGGATAAATACAAGAACAGGCAAGTCCAAAAATAAGTTACAAAACAACAAAAAACAAAAGCTAACTTCCCAGTGGCAAATCTGTAAGGCTACTGTTTGTGGTCTGAGAAGCTACTGCTGTACAAAACACTCTTAAAGGTAAAGAAGAGCCCAGGTTGGAGTCTAAATTTCTTCAACATTTACAACCAAAACAGCTCATTGCTGTTGCTTACAAAAGGGAAGGGTGCTGGAAGTGCTAGGCAAGGACTCATTGTATGTCCAATGACTCAAGCTTGCTGTCCTAATAACTTTATTTAACAAACCACTCAGTTTAGGCTTGCCTTTGTTTGAGTTCAGTCTTCTGTGTGATATAGGCAGAAGATTGGATTTCTATTGTTCTGTGCAATATTGTTGATCTAATATTTATGGTTAATTACAGCAGCTTAACCCATCTCTATATAAAATGATTTAAACCCAAACTGGTCTCTGTTTATCCTGCTTTGCTTCAAACTTTGCTGAATTTTCAACTACTCTTTTTGCTTTCTGCTCTGAATTTTCAGTTGTATGCTACCATTAGGCTGTAAAGCTTCCCTTATGCAGCTGTGCCAGACACCTGCCCTTCGAAAGTTTACCATTTACTAGCAACAGTATGTATTTCTAGTTTTAAATTAAAAGTCACACCACCAATTAATTCATCAGTCTAATAGTAATGTTTATTATCTGTAATATCTTGTAAGGTTACCACTATAAACTGGACCCAAGGTAGAACCAGCAGCATAACTAGCTGGGAAGGAAACCCCAGTGCCATGATATTCACTGATGCCCATTTGTAGCCCCGGACTTTCTACTGCAGAAACACTAGGGTACTGGAGCAATCGAACAGGAGTGTGCAAGAACTAAACCAAGGTACCAGGGAAACATCAAGGGCAAAGTTAGGAGAGCTGGATCAGGAAAATCAGGAGAGCAGAAAAAACATAGTCAGACGAAGTCAAAAGTCAGGGATTCCAGAAAACAATTTAGTCAGAACAAGCCAAAGTCAGTAACATGAAAAAAAAACAGTAAACGAGAGCTTCAGAAGAACTTCAAAACAGGAAGACCAGCTAGGGCAAGAACTGGGGGAAATGACCTAATATTTAAAAACCTGGAAAATAACAGACAGGAAATACCTGAACAACCACTAAAGTGTGCAGTGATAGATCAGAACCAAGGACAGCACACACAGACAAACAAAGCTGTATAAACTAAAGCTGAATTGGGTAGTGGTCCCTGGAGTGCATCAGGCTCTCAGTTTAATTCCTGCTGAAGGTGCCATCCCACTGACACAAACCACACTGTAAATGCCTCCAAGCTGCGCGGTAAAGGCAAAGACAACAACCGCTAGAATGACAAGGTGATTTCCTGACATATCTGTAATATGATGTGTGTTTTACATATCATGGGTGAAATTTATTAAAGTCGGAAAGACCATTCTGGGTCTTTCAGACTTTACCAAGAGAAATATTGTTTTGTTCTTGCGAGATTTCGGGATTGAGTTTTCAAGACCGATTTTTCAATACTTTCGACGGAAAGGTAGCCATGCTACTAATTAAAAGTATGGATTACTTTTCCATGGAAAAAAACTCAAAAACTCGAGATCGAAAAACTTGATCTCGAGATCTCGAAAGAAATCTTTGGAAAACAAAATGAGATTTCTCTTGGTAAGGCCTATGGCCTTTTCGACTTTAACAAATTTCGCTCTCTAATGTCAAAATTGCTGTTATTGAGGTACTCATTACTATTTTAATTAAATGATATATATTGATTTTATCACTACATTTAGATCATTCATTGCCCTTCTTTGACTGATGATTAATATTCTGTACTGAAAAATATGTAAAAATTCCTTTAACTCAGTGCACATGAAATATGTGTTTAAAATATGAGTCTGCAGTATTCTGCAATGTTTCCTGCTTGTGTACTGCACCCCTCCTATTGTGTGGCCCTGGTCAGACAAATAGATTTATATCATCTGATGAGTTAGGTATAATATTAATTGGAAAGGTAAGATAAAAAAAAACTGCAAACATAAAACAAATGGCACATCAGTTCCTTGTTCAGTAATTAAAGAAAGTATGTTTGCACCAAAGTAATTAGTAAATATTAGACTTTGCAGGATCTATATGTTTTTCTTTCAGCAAAGGTCATTCTAATCTGAGATTTATTGTTTGATACCAGGTCCTTTACACTCATTTTGTAAACTCATTTTGACAACTAGATATTGTATAATCTACTTTAAGAATGTTTGTCAAGTTCTCTACAATTCCAATCACAACATGTTTAAAAGAGCTCAGTAATATAATAGTGGTACACAGAATTAGACTATGTCCTTGTACTTTTATTGTCCTTTTGTTTGTATAATACGTATAATACGTCTCTAGCAGAGCATTCTACTCTATTGTATCGTGGAGGGGAATATATAAATAAAGTAATATTTTTCTGCAAGCTCTGTCTCAATACATGTTAAGCTTCAATTTCATTTACGAACATTTTTTTTCTTGACATATAGTATTTTAATCTGTTTGTACAGACTACAAAGCCAACCAGTATTTGGGTTTTTTTTTTTTTTTTGAGGTTTTGAAGTATTCTTCAAATATTCTGTAAAATTGAATGACTGAGGACGAAGGTTGTAAATCTGCCCTTTATTTTATGTTGAAAATAAAAAAAAAATGTAAAATTTGCTGATGTCTGTACATTATCTGAAAAAGAAAAAAAAGCCCCACCATTAAAATATGAAAAGGAGCACAAGAGATAGTAGACTTGTCGGTTCGAATGTTGGTAAAATAAGTACATAAGATAAACGGTTCAGTGAGGGTTATGTTGGTGAATTTATAATCAGAATCTATAAAACAACTTTTCTCGAGTAGCTTTAAAGAGCTTGCAATGTTTATTGCCCACAAGGAGTACATAAACTCAACCCAGAATATTAGATTAGGAAATGTACAGTAAACCTTAACAGCTCTGAGATACTTTCGTTCAAAACATAGATACCCCAGCTAGTACATTGTAATGCCTCTGGAGCTTTATCTAAATGTTTCTCAGCACTGCTATAATAGTGCAATATATAATTCAATTCCTATAAAACATATTAAAAAAAACAGGTTGTTGCTATGCATTCCCTAGGGAAATTGAATCTAATCATGATGGACATAGGCCATCTGATCAAAGTAAAAAGTAATGATGGCCTACCAATTTGGCCAATGCTCAACAATGTTAATAACACATTTATAATGCTTTTCCCTGTTAGTACTTTTGAAATCAAGATGGCTTCAACTTTTATAAAGCAAAGGTACAATCTGACGTCAAAATGTTTCTGGTTTTTTTTTTATTAGTTTGTACCTGACTTTGTTGTGTTGAATGGAAAATTTGAGAAAAGAAAGGTGGACTATTTTGTTTATTTAATTCTTTGTAAAATTTTGGATTTTGTTTGTTAGAATAATCACAGATCACAGGAGCTGGAGATAGTTGTGATGCCATTTATTGGACCTACATAGCATTGAAGAAGAAAACAAGCTTCCAAAACCCACAAGGTTCTTCTGCAGGTTTCAGTCTTTTTCTAACACTTTCCTAGAATCATTCAGCAGTATTAACTTGATTTAACCCACATATTGTAGAATGTAAATCAAGTCAATTGAGGAAAATTGATTATTATAAGCAGATTATTATTAATATACTTGGGAGACACTGACAACTCCCTGATGGAACTGTGTATAGTGCTACAAAATGTTGGTGCATATTCTGGCATTTAAACTAATAGCAGCAAATAACTATATTTTTTTTTTAACTATACAAACACCTAACTTATTAATGTTGTTTACCCTCTCAGTTGTAGAAAGTTAAAAATATCTAGAAGAAAAGACCTCCCTCCAGTTTATTAGGGCTATGAGAAAGAAACCAGGATGTGGTTCTCTCTTCTCATCGCCCTATCACCCCAATTAAAATGACAAATCTCCCTCAAGATCCTATATTTTCAGCCTTATATTATTTTTCTATTATTATAACTGTAAACCATTACTATGCCCTTTAACTTCCGTGACTTGTTCCTCGTGTTTTCCTAAACAGGGTAGAAATAATAAAACCATATTGTTTTACTAAGAAAATGAAAAAATTAAAATGAAAACAAAGATAAACTAGTAAAATTCCCATCTGTGGTATGTGCCCCCTGCACAGTGTGTAAGTATGTGGTTTTATGTACAATAATTATTAAATGTACATAGAAATAAATATACAAAGGTCGTTGTTTACTTCTTTTATGCCATTTTAGTTAGTTTTAGTTATCATTTAGTTTTATCATGATAATGTGAAACTTTGTTGTTGGTTTTGTGAATTGCGCCTCATCATCATCACCATAAATTTGCTCTGAATTGTTGCTCTGTTGGTGCGATTTCACATAGTCACATAGAATAACATGTTTACTGAACATATAACTGGTAACTTTCCTATGTAGTTAGTGGATCTCAAAAGAAATTCTTCAAAATATGCATGTATGTACTGTATGTATGTATAATTTTATTTCTATAGCAGAACAAATTTACGCAGCACTGTACAATTCAGCAATACAAATATACGACAGACAAAATATGGCCCCAATGGTTAGATTCATAAGACCTAGATATGAAGGAACTCCTGCTCTCTTCCTCCTCACTTTTTTTATCTCACTGTCTCTCTGGGCACCACTAACTAGTCCTTATGTTGTAAACCTAACTTACTTAACATTGTACCTCGCACCCTCTATAGCTGTATTCACTGGGCAAAATTTATTAAAGGCGAAGTGATCGATCGATCGAAATTCCGAAATTTGATCGATCGATTGAAAATTCGATCAATCGATCGAAAATTTACGACTTTAATAAATTTCGCCCAGTGTATTTGTATGTGTATACAATAAATATTATGTGTCTGCTTATTGTTAAAACTAAAATAAACTGAACTTTTAGTAAAAGAAAGGCTAAAGATGAACTCACTGAACATCTACTTGACAGTGCTGGCTTGTATTCTGCTCTACTGGTACTGCAGCAGACCAGTTCTGTTTTATCATCTTAGCATTGTTGTGTGCTATTATATTTATAGCATTAGAAGAAAATAATTTCATAACCAACATAAACGATATAGCGGGAAAATTAAAATGTATGCATTCAAAATGAAATAAATCTTTTAGCCATTTGATGCCTGATTACTGAACAGCAATTATTTTATTACATTTATTTTACATATTAAGATTGTTGGTATCATATGATGATGCAATATTTTAAATATCCTAAAAACTGGTGAAGACGGTAAATATGAATAAATTAAAGCTGGACCTTAAATCACTCGAACAGAGAGTAGAACAATTGTGATAAGAAATTCAAAACTATCATCTGAAGATATCTTTTAGCCAACAAAAGTGTACTGTGCAAAATTCCAAGATCTAGGACAAGAAGAGTAAAATGGCCTTTCTTTCCATTTCTAAGCATACCATTGGTTTATTTTGGAATTTATTCAATGATTCTTTTTTCAAAGTTATTTATAGCGACTAGGCCATAATAGGTCT
>WMED01012405.1:0-14835 GCA_019650415.1 Pipa parva
AAGAAAAGCTAGATGGAATTTTCTGCTTGCTCTCTAGAGCAGTGAGTAAAGAAAAGCTAGGTGGAATTTTCTGTTTGCTGTCTAGAGCAGTGAGTAAAGAACTGGTGCCTGAAATGTATGAAGATATCAATAAGATCCAGTCATGAAAACTGTTATACTGCACGCTCACACAATTAAAGGACGAAATTTACTAAACTCGAAAAGGCTGATTTTGCCTTTTTCAAATTTATTCCCCGGAAATCTCTCTGTTCGATCGGTAAATATTGATTGATATTTTTCTACTGGTTTTTACCGATCTAAAGTTTTTGATTGAATTTTTCAATCCCATTTTTCAATGGAAAAGTAGCTATAATTTACATTAGTACTTTGACTACTTTCCCATCAAAAAATTCAATAGAAAAATTCGACTGAAAAGTTGCAGTCAGTGAAAATTGGTCGAAAAATATCAATTTGATATTTACTGATCGAACAGCGAGATCTACAGGGAATAAACTCGAAAAAGTGAAATCGGCCTTTTGAATTTATTAAGTTTAACCCTTAACGTTCTGAGAGCCAGGTTCTTCTGTTAATAAGCAGGGACCCATGCCTACAAGAACTAGGAGTCATGTCGATATGGCTAGGAAGATAGTCAATAAACTGACTGTTTAAGGAACACATTTTTAAGAAATTATACAGCATTAAAACTAGAGAAGTGTTACTATAAACACAATGATGCTACTTGTTTATGAATTCAAATTATCAAATGTTTCACCACAAGCTTATCTAAAAGTTTTATAGTTCGCTCTGTTTATTATCTGTTACTTGTCTGAGGGGTAAAGGAAGAACCAATTATACTTGTTTGTTATCAGCATTGACAGAGAGTCATTTATAGCAGAAAATACATTAGCTGACTACAGGACAATAACAATAGGAGGTTACTGGTAACTATTGTGCAGGATAATAAGTGTGGAGAAATTGACATAAAGAGGGTATAGAAAGGGGAATTACAATGTAGAAATGAAAATATGCAGCTTCACACAGTCATTGAGTCACACAGTCATTTTACTGAAGGCATGTAAACACGATTAAAGGGAGGGCAGCAGTATAATGCATCATGAGACTCAGGCTGGACTACTGAATAATAATTACATGATAAACCTTGAAAAATATACATAGAAATTCAGAATATTAACAATGGATATATTTTCAGAATTCACAGAATGCGAAACAGTTTGTGTTTTTTTAATTTGTGAGGGCAGAGGCTACAGGTACTTTTTTTTAGCACAGGGATATTTTGGGATTTTTACCCTAAATAAAGTCCACTAAGTTATAATTAAAATTTGACAGCATTTAAACAGTTCAATAGGAAGTTCACTCAAAGCAACTCTGAAAAAGACAAATCCCTAGAGCCTATTTTTTAGGTTTTTGCAAATCCTAATGTTAGACAATAAATTCATTGCAACACTTTAACAATTCCACATATTTAGCATATTTTCTGCAATGTGGTTAATTCCAAGCAATTCATTTTATGATGGCCCTGTGGTTATGCACTTCTTGGCATGAACATGCATGTGTCATTTAACGAATACCAACTAGCGAAGTGTGCCGTACTGTACCAAATCCAATGCTTTGACTTCAGCAAAGTGGTAAAGTAAGGACTGATGGAAGGGATCTGGTTTGTCTTAAGGTGACAAAGAAAATATAGCGATCAAGTGACAACTTAACCTAGGAGTGCTGTTGTATAAAGATGTAAATCACACTTTTTACTGATGTAGATGACTTTTAATATGGTGACAACAGCGACAACCACTATGTGAGATAGTGGTGACAATGTCCTTCCTTATAATCATCCTTCCTATTAACAGTGTTTTGATATTAATCTAGGAAAGGTAAAGTTATAGTGACATTGTCTCCTTTAAACAGAGTCATGGTAAAATTACATTGCTTTGCTTGGGTGAATTCACATCAATACGTATCCTGCTACTGTTTGACTGACTATACCTGACTACTTCTCTCTCCAAGGGAATCTGCTGTTTGGTGAATAAGTAGTAGAAGTGACTCAAACTGCCTATGCAAATTCACACTTTGATGAATAGGCCCCTCAGTCTCTACAAATGGTCAATGATTTTGATGGAAGAGGAAAGCAGGAAAAACAAACTCTAATTTAATGAGATCCAGTGGTTACCATGTAATAGTCAAAGAGTTTTTTGTGAATTCATTGATGCTGTATTAGAGCCTTCTCCACCCGCCCATGGCTGAAGTCTCCAAACCATGTTTGGCCAGTGAAAAATACAGACAGATTTGGCATTATAATTTTCAGCTACAGTTTTGCACAGGATTTCTTTTACTATAGTGATTATTTTAATATGTTAAATATAATAAAATGAAACAACACAAAAAAAACAAACCTGTCATTAGCAGGAAATAATTAGCGGGGTGTTTTACATTTGTTACATTACAAATCACTCTGGGATTATAATTAAAGATATGCACAGACCCTTGTGTTTTATTTTTGGTGTTTCTTTTTTCATTTTTTTTTTTAAATAGAAATCGTAAAGATTTTTTTGCCATTGTACGGATATATCATTATTATATTATTTTAACTCATCCATACGTGACAAAGGCCTGAACACAAAAAATGCCCAGGACTTCTACATGCAGCTCTGACACATCACAAGAAATACATGTGCAGCTCTGTACATTAAGGACTTACGCATGGCAGGAACATGAAGCACAACACATGCACTTGATGTTAAAGGAACAAATGCTAAAGTAGGAAAGGCTTAAAAGGAAACCAGGGGGACAGACTAAAGAAAGACTAACCAGCAGGAGGCAAGGGAAAGCGGTTCTCCATGCAGACAACACTCTGCTGGATAGTCTTCCCCTGCTGGAGAATGGAAAAAACTACAGATGCTACTGCTGACTCAGAACTTCAAAGTAAAGTGGAGGAAAGTAGCTCATTGGGAGAGCTGCTGATTATGGAGAACATAAAGGTAGCACTGCAAGTAAAAGGAAGATTTAAAGAAATAGTTCTAAAAAAATGGAAAGAAAATCCTTGCCTGTTGCTCTGGACAACTGTAAGACCTGTAGGAAATCTCCCTGTCATACAGTTTATACATTCCTTCCATCCGTGAGGCTTTCCGAGTACTAGCTCATTTACCTGGAAGTAAAGATAACTTAGTCCAGCATATCTGATACTGATTCACATGCACCCTTTCTGCTATTCAATATAACCACATTCTGGGTAACAAAGTTAACATACAATTGATACAATCTTACAACAATACAGTGGTGTTACATGTTGGTAATTTGCTGAAATGTTTCTTACTTATAATCAACATTACACCTGTTAAGATAGTTTGATTTTTACTATCTCCTCTGATCTTGAATTAAAAAGTGTTGATCGCTTACTTAAAAATGTCTGTATGATTTATATTAACAAAGTTGTGAAAGTATCCTTCAAAATTCCAATCTGATCAGGTTTTAGCTAACAGGAAAAACATCCTTAACAGTCACCTATATAGTGACATCAGAAGTCAATGTAATCATACTGTATGTTTCATTTGTCTTTTATATTTCATTGATTGTTAAAAGTTGAAACTGTATTATATACATTGCATTGCTCATTTATGTTAAGAGGGCAATTTTTTTTTTTATCCAAACATGAATATTTCCACCCAGAAAGACAAGTAAACTTAGGGGGTAATTCAGGAAAGATCGAAGTACCCTTGCGAAGCTTCTCATCACTTCGCCGAGTCGGGTACACGCTCACTGGTCTCCTGCACTCAGAGATCAGCAAACGCTTTAAAGGTACTTCAGCGAGGCGCATCGATTGGTCACGAGGTGAGCCAAAGTACCTTTAAAGCATTTGCTGATCTCCACTTGCAGAAGACCAGTGAGCGCGTACCCGACTCGGCGAAGTGATGAGAAGCTCCGCAAGGGTACTTCGATCTTTCCTGAATTACCCCCTTAATCTAGTATTGAAATGGGTAAGAAAGAACACACATCTTTACCTCTATATTTGCATAGGGTGGAGGTGGGAGGGCAAGGTAAATAAAAAGAAGGCAGACAGGTTACACATGGGATACTCTGCTGATGATGGGTTTGCTAAAAGGAAGTAAGACAAACAAAGGCAATATTTACTGAATCCTTTTTTCAGCTCTTTATGTAAAATAAAAAAATTAGCTATTTGAATGAACATTTCATTAATACATTTATAAATGGGCCAGAATGGCTAATTGTTTACAGCATATGCTAAGTTAGAAAAATAAATGTAAACAGGGTACCAGGATGAGAGGAATAACACTAATGAGTCCTGAGCTCTGTTATTTCTGAACCTCTACTTTTAATTCTTAAAAACACTATATCGACAAGTAATGTACCCAGGCATTGGCATACAACAGATATTTCACCTATATATATAAAAAGACAGTAAATAGACATTAAAGTAACTATAGATAGGTAAGTCTGTAGGGGTATTTGGCAGAAAATGCATTATTAGTGATTGATACAGTACAATACTGATACAGTTTCTGCATTTGCAGACGACACAGTACTCTGCAGTGGAATTAAGGACAAGGAGGACATCGGAAATTTAAAAGCTCACCTTGGTATATTAAGAGACTGGGCAACTACATAGTAAATTTTATATAGAAAACTGTTACGCATCTAAGTATTAAAAATTTGCTAGCGTCATACACTTATCATACATATATAAAGTATGCATCATACGTGTGGATCATTGATTAGATAAGAAGAGTGATTAATTCAAGAGAATATATATTTTTCCACTGTAAAAAACACTGGTAAGGTCATACCCTGAACATGTGCCATTGTGAATGTCCTGGAGGGGCAAAGCGTTTAAAGAAGGTCAACAAAAATACGGTAAGTGGAATGCAGGGCATTTAAATCTATTCAGCCTTATTAAAGATGAGGGAGGACATAATCATTTTATATATGTCACAGATCTCAGGGACCACAAGGGGGTGCCATGAGAACTTTTTGCATGTCTGGAAACACTAAGGCGTAATAAACTAAGCGCACTTGAAAAAACCAAGGACATGATGGTACACTTCTGGAGGAGCTAGGCATACAGACAAGTGCAGAAACACAGGAACTTAGGTGCCTTGAAACACAAAGTGAACTTAAGGGGTTAAGTTGGGTCCTCTGTACCACAGCGGGAGATGGTTCTGGTTAACACTGAGGCACAGAATCTAAGGAGGCCCTGGTCTTCACCCTGGAACACTGTGGGGTATTGCCTTTGTGGCAGGGTACCTCCCAGATCACAGCCCTCAGGTTAACCCTCCACTGGTGGCAGCTGGAGAGACTCCGGCGGGAACTGGATCAACTACACTGTAACAGAATGGGAATATACTTGGGGCAGCTTAGGTGAAACCATCACACACAGCACCACTAGGCACATGCTGAACTCTAACTCACAGCACCCCTTTGATGCAGCTCAGGGACAGTAGATCCTCTCCAGGGACCAAATAGGGCAGACGCTGGAAACACACTGGTGCTGTACTTGGCTGAAACTGTAACTTGGGTGCTAGCTGTGAAGTGACTCTGTGGAGACTTCAGATGTTGTAGAACCTTTTAGCCGAAGGAGCAGTTCCCTCAAAGGCTGAGCTTCTTGGAACTGTAGCAGGCTTTAACAGGAAGCAAGGCCGAGACACTAGCACTAACAAGCATTAAAGATGTCCAAACGCCAGCTGAAGTGATCCATTTATGCAGAATGACATTGATGACCAAGCACTGCTTGAAAGTAGTGCTTGCTATTTGAATTTCCCAAATTTCACGAGTGACATCAGCAGTTGAGATTGGCTGAGAGCCTGAAAGCACTGGAGGAAAACAAAAGCTCATTGCTTACTGGCATTTGACAGTGGGGTGGTGCACATGTAGTGCCAATAATATAAATATGTAACTGATCCTTATAAGAAATCTTGTTGTAAGCAGCTCAATTTCACAAACAACAACAAAAGACACATAGGCATCATTTAAGGAATAATACATTATTTATATTTGAAATGTATACAAAGAGAAAGGCAACTTAAGCATTAAATGATTTGGGGATCAGGAGTACCTGCATCTTGTTTAAACAGGCCTGCTTCCACAGCCATTCTGTGTACAGGCAATTCCTGTATGATGTCACTAAGCCCCACCTCCTGAGTGACATCATTGAATTATTCAGAGAGTGTGGAATTCCTTTCCCTTCTCTTTATATAAAGCCTATTCCTATGTCTGTGCATAGGCAGATGAATGCTGTTCCACTGCCTTTGCAGTCAGCAGTGGAGAGAGGAAGTCAGGGGAATGAGGGGGCGTGGCTATATGCACACAAGGATCTCGTTCACAGAGACAATGCAGTTACAAGGGGATATTGAGCCCTGCTAAATTAAGAGGTGAGTCAGGAGTTTCTAAATCGCTATATTGCTTGACAATATGTAAATGGAGCTTTCTTTATAGACAGGGTTTACATACCCTTTAAGCCTGGGAGCACCAAGATTTAATATCTGTCTTTGAATGAGCTTCTTTACTGAATAAACTGTGAGCTAACCTTCTGCTGAAACTGGTTCTAGCAAATTCACTGGAATGGTTCAAAGAATGTCTGAACAGTTATTTAAGATTATAACATTAGAGTTTATTTAAATTAATAATTCTTCTTAGTTGAATGTTAAGCTAGTTTGATTACTATCAGGAGTCAGGAAGATTTTTTCCCCAAGAAAATTTTGCTCTAGCTTTAAAGGTTAAGTAAACCCTGTACATAAATAAAGCTCTATTTACCTACTGTCAAACAATAAATCGATTAAGAAACTTCTGACTCACCTCTTAACTCAGCAGAGCTCAATATCCCCCTGTAGCTGCTTTGTCTGTGTAAACAGCTTCCATGCATGAAGCTAGCCACGCCCCCTCCTCTCCCTAACCCCTCTCTCCATAGCCAACCGCACAGGTAGTTGGACAGGTCTTATCTGTACGTGCTCAGAGCTATAAACAGGCTTTTCTGATAGTAGAGGGGGAGGAGGAATTCTGTCTCTTTGTATAGTTTATGATGTCACTTAGGGGGTGGGGTTTATTGGCACTACACAGGAAGAGTCTGTACACAGAATCAGAGTGGGATCAGGACTGTTTAAACAAGAGGCAAGAATGACTGATCCCAAAATCATTTTCCCATTGTAATGTTTAGGTTGGCTTTCAATATGTGTACATATCAAAGAGAAATAATGTTTTATCCAAACTTTTCATCCCCTTTAATGGGATTTTCACCTTTCTCTAGACCAGCAAGGGTAAACTCAGGATAATTTGCTTTTTTTTAGGTTTATCTCAAGTATTTTTTAACTGTACTGACTATGTAACTAAGCAACATGCTGTTACTTGACACCTTGTAAGTCAAAAAGGCATACACTAAACTTTTTTTCAGCCATTCTGCTTCTAGTTGCTAGGGCAACATGGAAGACATTCACCAGCTAAGTGTCACATGTTATCCAGTTAGTCAGCACACACTATCGTTAAATTTCCCTTTTATATTTTAGTGGCTTTTATTAAAAAGGTAAAGACTTCCTCTAGTGAACTAAAGTAAAGCCTGCCCATGAGATTTTTCTAACTTGATGTGGCAGAGAGAATCAGCAAATAAGCCATGGTGAGGCGTAGATAGCTGGATGTTCATTCAGGGGCAACCCTTTTAGGAGGTTACATAAAATGTATGGGAGTCACTGAAACTGAGAGCAGAACTTTTTTAAAATCTGCTGCCTGAACAAGCTCCATATTGCAGCATCATCAGCTTTTCACTGAAATCAAAAGTACATGATCTCATTTATGCCTCTAAATGTGATGGATCTCAAATATGCCCCATTATATCTACAACAAAGGATGAATGAACTGTACATTATCTTGCATTTGAAAGGAAAATGAAGCTAAATTTAAGTTATTTGTTTCAGCATTTGAACCCAGGTTTCCCTGTCCAAAGGAAGCTTTCTTATAGATGAGCCCTGGGATAATAAATAACTCTGATTTCTGTTGGGTTCCTTCTGTATACTTCAGTATTTTTTTCAATCTTTTTAAATCTAATAGAACTTGTTCTCCTGGTCAAATTAACTTCCTATAAATGAAACATATATAAGCCTATAAACATAACCAAGAAGTATGGGGGTATGTTTTATTCATCATCATTAATGTATTTACAGGGATCCTGTAACATTTCGCAGATCTACAAATGCTCATTCACTATAAAATCTCTTGGTGCGAACTCTGCGGTGGCTGCCACAGTGGCACTGTATTTGAGAAATGATATGTACAAAGCTATAAATAAATATATGAATGTAAAATGTAAAATCTGGAGTCCCAGTTTCCTAAAGTTTCCATTTCAGTAGGAGGTGTAGAATTAATGAATGGCCATACTCTTTATTCAAATCAGATGCTTTTACTTTTTTAGCAGTTCAGTTTAATGAATTACCACCTTATTCTGCATTATCTTATATTGCCATCATGTTTCAGAATGTTTCAGAATATTTAATGGGATAATTAAGAGGATGATAACATCAAATCAAAATAGAAATAGAGTTTCTAGAAATGATGCAGAATTTTAGAAGTTCATTTATAGAACTATAACTCACAACGATTTTATGTTTTCAGATCCCGGTGGTTTCCTCTCTGTTTAAAAGCCTTCGCCTGTCAGTAGCCTTGAAGCGCAGGGATGGTACCTAGAGTACATTCTTAGCAGAACCGCTGTAACTGGCCTGTCTGTGCCAAAGAGATATGTTACTTTTTTGGAGGTCTGGGCCTAAAGGCAGGCAACAAAGGCAGTCATGGAAAGCGAAATGGGTGCCCAGGTTTCATGGGCCTAGGGTGTCATGAAATCTTGTCCTGGCCATGCGTTTTTGTGCTATTGTCTTTGTAAAGTTTACATGGTACAATTTCTAAGAGGTATGTTTGACTGAATATTGTTCAAACTCTACCAAAAACCAATTGTTTTTCAATTAGTTTTCTATAAGGTCAATAAAATTTACAGAACAATTTGATCTTATTCCCATCTGGGCAAAATTTATTAAACTCGGAAAAGCCGTTTGCGCTATTCTGAGTTTAATAACTCGGGAGAATGATTTGAAGTTTCTCCCGGTAAGTATTGCGAGAGTTGCCTCGATCGATACTTGCTCTGAGAAACTTTTTTTATTGAATATATCCATGGAAAGGTAGCTATACTATATGGCTACCTTTCCATGAATATATTTAATTAAAAAAAGTTTCTTACTGTAAGTATCACACATCGTAAATCTCACGATATTTACCGGGAGAAACTTCAAATCATTCTCCCAATTAAACTCAAAAAAGGCTTTTTCGAGTTTAATAAATTTCACCCTGAGGGGAGAATTCACCATAGTGGGAAGTGAGCTCCGGACCCTTCGCCTCACTTCGCACAGACTGTTATGCGCTCGCTGATGTCCTGCACGTGGACATCAGCGAACGCTTTAAAGGGATTCCAGTCTCGGCGAGGCAACTCGAGTCACTTCGCCGAGACTGGAATCCCTTTAAAGCATTCGCTGATGTCCGCGTGCAGGACATCAGCGAGCGCATAACAGTCTGTGCGAAGTGAGCCGAAGGGTCCGGAACTCACTTCGCACTATGGTGAATTCCCCTAAATGTCATAGGTTAGATGTAAGCAGGGAATAAATCATTAAGTACTTGTCTAAGTGATGTGGAATTATTAAATGTTAATTATTATGCTAAGTACCTAAAAAACAGAGAGACAACGCTGTATACTCCATAGTGAATTTCAGAGCTATTTCCTATATATATCCTACCTTCCAGGGGCTGCTGTTTATAGTAGGAGGAATTTGTATTTTTCCATACACATTGGTTTCTCTATATTTAACTGGATAATAATAACATAACTAAACTTTAGAAAAATTAGAAGATGAAAACGTGGATTTGACTAATATAATTAAAAAAAATACACTTCTTTAACTGAAAATCATATCATGGTTTTTATTAATGATAAAATAGAAATAATAAGGCCCTGAAGATTTGCCAAAGTGCTAGCCACTAATATAATAACATTCAAGATGACAATCAAGAGTTGAATGTGTGAAGACAACAGCAGTACATACAGCATATGTAAAACAGTGCAAAGCAACTAAGCATATATCTTATATTGGTAAATGATTAATGACATGCTCAACTTTCTCATTTCTTAAAAAATGGATTTCGAAGAATGTTTAAATCAAGATGTCATTAATATTTTCCCATTATTTACTGTGGAACGTCGATCACAGAGCCTTATGCAATTCTATCATAACTTCTAGTAGCTTGCTTTATCTATGACATTTCAAGGGCTCCAGAAATAGCTCAGTTGCATAAATGTTGACTTTGAAGGTGGACCTGATCTGAATATGAATTCTTAACTGTTCTAACAACCTTGGTAGTATAACCCTCCTGCATCATAAGCACATTAATTAGGTTACTGAGATCTGAAGGAGCATTCAACCTCTCTGCAATGCTTAGAAGTCAATTGGCCATTTAACTCAAATCCAGGTTTATATGCTGTATAACTAGTGGAAACTTAATGTCTTAGTTTGTCAGTTAAACTAGATATTGTGATAAAATGTTAAACTTTATTTTAAAAAATCCATAAACTCATTTTTAAAGTTATCCAAGTTTTTTTGTCTAGAGTATTTCTGATTTCACAAACTGCATTATTTATCATAGACATGTTTTGTTTTAAATCCCTGAGCAAAAATTAAAAGTAATCTTACTCTATATAAATGTACCTCCAGGGGATTCCTGTATTGGGTGAAAAAAGATTATTTGGCTTGAAACTTCCCTAATCTTTTGACTAGGGGTTATTGGTAACTTTGTCTGTATATATTTGACCTTCCATCGTCTACAGCTAAAGCTGTCCATAGCAGACTTATCAAGAATCCAATTACTGTATTCTGACCACTGGAGAGACCTTGGCATTATGGTTACACATGTGGAAACTATATTCTATGCAGTATTTTGGCAGACCCCGAACACAAGCCAATAAGGTACCAATAATGCGTTACAGAGGTCAACAATAATCAGAGAGTGATGCCCAATTTGACTTTAATGTATCAAATTACCATTCAATATATGTAGATGCATTGTGAGCTAATATTGCTAGCTTCACTTAAGTATTACCTCAAATATACCATTTTGTTTCACAGTCAGAATATACAATGTTAGGAAGAAGGTGTGATTATAATGATTGCTCTTTTACAATTTATCTTAAAAACACAAATGTGTACATTTATCATCTAATTAACAACATTCTTTCAAAACATATGCAAAACAATCCCAGTCTCATCTCACTTTATTCTCACTTTAGTGAATAATCCCCTCAGGATCTATAAACAGGGCACACTGCAGATACAGTATAGCTAAGCCTAAACCTCTCAAAGAAATATCCAGAATAACCGCTGTAAATATGCTGCAGCTTTTCTTCATAGATTTTGAAATATACTGTCATTTCACAATACCAATTGCTGGTTGTATGTTTCCATCCTATTACAGCACAATTTTACTTATATTCCCAGGTCACCCCTGGTGCACAGTTGTATGTAAAAAATATCTTTCCTGGCCCTGGCCTTCATCTTAATTGACTGAGGTGACAGTCGGCATGAATGTTGTATATTCTCAGTGACGCAAAAGTTCTGAACTGAAGTGATGACTCAGTGGGAAGCTTGAGAATGCCGTGCCCCAGAAACAATGACAGATATACACCCACATATTGTATTTCAATGAATACATTTATCAATGGGGTAGCAACAAATAATACAGACTGGTTTATTTGTTCTATTGCATAGCTTGTTATATTTACATCTTAGTTTATTTTCTGCAGGGCTATACAAGAGGCACAATAAGCCAAAATATTATATCCCATAGAATGAAGTGAATAAAAACATTGCAGATGCTCCAGGTTATCATCAGTATACAAAAATAATAATTACTGTAAGCGTAGGCTGGATACCAAGCTTTTTATTCAGTGCCTTTGTTATTAAAAGGAGAACTAAAGCTCCTTAAGACTAGTATTCACTAAGGTGTGAATTCAACTGTTGAATTTGCAAACAGTGCATTCCCATAGCAAATTCGCGACCGTGAGAATTTCCCCACAGTAAACTCGTGACTGCAACAATATTTTCATTATAAAGACACGACTGCGACAGAAGCAGTCTATTGCGAATGTCTTTAGCTGGAGAATTTACACCAATACACAACAATTTGGACTTTAGTGAATAACCCCTCGGGTGGTTCTTAAGTGGAGAGGGGGAAATAATTATTGATCAAGTTTTTTTTTTAGCTCTAGGGCTGCCTCTTGTTCTAACTAACAAGCTGATCTATCTTACATTGCAGGCGTGAGTTCCTCTTCACTTCTTATTTCCTGTTGGAATTTCAGCAAAATGAGCAAGTGCAGAAACAGTTTTACATCAAAATACTGCTTCTGCATACCATAGTAAATGGTTCAGATTGTATTTACTTTGTAGACAGGAACAAGGAATGTGAAGCAAAATTGCAGAGATAGGGATAGGCAGTGTAGGGAATAGCAAGTGGCAGATTTTGGAAAGGACTCAAACATGACTCGAAGGTAGATGATTGGGGAAGGGAACTACACAAAAGTAAAATACAGGGTATTTGTTGCTAATGTAGGGGATTGCTCTGTTGCAAAACCACCTTTTGTGAATAATTCACATTGAACAGCGTCTTTTCTGTAACAGTCTGACTTTTATTTTCAAAAGAGAACACACACACTTTAAGCAGAACCCTTCTGGACATGGTTTAAACACAAGTTTGGAACAGTCCTTTCAAATCATAACAGAGTCTTTCTGTCCACGGTTCAAACATAAATTGGAAACAAAACTTTTCCATAAAATATCTAGGGATTTTCAAAACAAACTTGCAGCAGAATCCTTAACAGTAGTCTTTCTCCTTTTCAAACACATACCCCACCCAAGGGCTTTTCCTACCTAACTTTTTAAAGCAGTTTTAACCTGCAGCTGAGATTAATTTAAAAAACTGGGCGGTTCTCCAGCCATAGGAACAAAGAGTTGGGGAACCATACCTTCCCTCATACAGCACACTGCTATAACCGCTACACTAATTACTAGAACAAGAGTATAGACATAACAATAAACATTAGAGTTAGTCCACTGTAACAAGCCAAATGACAAAGTAAAATAAGTTTTATTGCAGGGGAAGAATTATTATTATCAGCAGAGATACAAAAAAAAAATGATTACACAATACTCCCTATGCCAGAAACACACAAACAGTTATAAATACCACATTTGTATTTAATATAAGTGCCACGTGGTAGCCTATTTGCAATAAACAGGATTTCAGAAAGAGAAGAGCAGCACAATGGGGGTTATTTACTACAATACGAATTGTTGTGTATAAGTGTGAATTCGCCAGCTAAAGATAATCGCAATAGGCTGCCACCGTGGCAGTCACAACTTTATAATGAGAATATTGTCACAGTCGCAACTTTAAAAATTGTTGTGGTTGTGACTTTACAATGGGCAAATTGTCGCCATCGTGAGTTTGCTACGGGAATCCGCTGTTTGAGAATCTGACAGTCTAATTCGCACCTTAGTGAATAACCCCCCGAGTCTCTTAACAAGTGAAAAGTATCATTCAGGTGTTACAAAGAAAACTAGTAAGAAACTATATAAAAGTCTAATTTAGCGATTTCCTGCCCCTGTCATTGGATACTAGGAACTGTAGTTTTTTAAATTATTTTAATTATGTAACTTACTCCTCCCTCACCCCCAATAATATTAGATAAAAAAAAAATAACTTGCTAGTTATTGTTCTTCAACAATTTTGACAGGTGTTCTTTCCACGCACATCAGAATGTTAGGAATCTTTACAGTGTGACAGCAATTACTTGGTATTATGCAGCTGAACCCATTCAAATAAAAATGTATTATCATTTCTATCAAAACAATTCATTATCATGTATAAAATGCTTAAAGGTGCATATATACAGATATATTTATAGATATTCACACACATTACTGGAACCTCCAACAAATACAGTATAAAGTATCCAACACAGATAAAAAGCATCATTTCATGGCCTTAATAGGGAAATGCTACTTTTATCTGGGATATATACAGTATATATATATATATATATATATATATATATATATATATACTGTATACACACACAGTATATCAGAGTATAAAATTATGCATCTGCAAAAAAAAGTTCATTTATTAAGTAAAAAGATCATTTAAAATGCATAGTAACTGTGCGTAAATTTTCATTGAACTACTTAGGAATGTCTCATACTGCCCCCTGTACCAGCAGGGAAAGGCAAATCACTGGGAAATATTATGTAAATAAGATTTTTTTTTGAAGAATAGAACCATTGTTACCAGGGCCGGTTCTCCATATGGGCAGAGAGGGCCGTTGCCCTGGGCGCAAATAGCAAGGGGGCGTACGCACCGGCGCCCCCTTGCTAAACTGTTTAACTGAGCGCCGCGGTGCCGGCAGGTGCTCCTGCACGCCGTCGCACTCCATGACCTTTGACTCATGTGACCCGATCGGTCACATGAGCCAATAGAAAGCCGGGAGCGCACGTAATGAGCGCTTCCGGCTTTCAATTAGACAGCCTGCATCAGAAGAAGCAGGCAGAAGTTCGGAAGGCATTGCGGCTCCAGATGGGGTAAATGAAGCCCCCCCTGACCCACCACTGATACCTCCGGACCTCCATATTGCCCCCCAGCCCCAGATATGCCCCCACAGCCCCAAAATTTGCCCCATCAGCCCCAGATTTCCTCCCCCCAGCCTCAGATCTGCCCCCCAGCCCCAGATCTGCCCTCAAACTCCCAGAACCTTCC
>WMED01012406.1:0-14834 GCA_019650415.1 Pipa parva
ATTTTTACAGATGATACTAAACTTTGTAAAGTAGTTAATACAAAGGAGGAGAGTACTTTACTTTATTACAGATGAATCTAGATACGTTAAGAGCTTGGGCAGGAAAGTGGCAAATGAGGTTTAACACTAATAAATGTAAGGTTATTCATATGGAAAGCAGAAATGCATGTCTAGATTATTTTCTAAATGGAAAATACTGGGCAAAACAAACATGGAAAACGATTTAGGAATTCTAATTGACAATAAACTTAACTATACCAACCAGTGCCAAGCAGCAGCTGCAAAAGCAAATAGGATCATGGGGTGCATCAAAAAGGGTATAGATGCACATGAGGAGAACATAATTATACCACTTTACAAAGCACTGGTCAGACCACACATGGAATACTGTGGGCAGTTTTGGGCACCAGTGCACAAGAAAGATGTGGTTGAGCTTGAGAGGGTTCAAAGGCGAGCTACTAAAGTAATTAAAGGAATGAAAAATATACAGTAGCAAGAAAGATTATCAAAACTGGGCTTTTTTAGTCTAGAAAAAAGATGATTAAGGGATGACCTAATAACTATGTGTAAATATATTAAAGGTCAGTACCAAGATCTCTCTCACAATCTATTTATACCAAGTATTACAAGGGGCCATCCTCTACGTTTAGAGGAAATAAAGTTTCTACATAAACATAGAAGGGGGTTCTTTACTGTAAGAACAGTGAGGTTATGGAACTCTATCTGAAGAAGTTGTTATGGTTAAATCCATTAAGGAGTTCAATTCATAAACATTTCAAATGTTTATGAATTCAAAACTGGTTTGGATGCTTTCCTTCAGTTTAAGAACATTACAAGTTATGGGTACTAGATAACTGAAGGTGGGATTTTAATACAGGGAATTTATTCTGATTGCCATATTTGGAGTCAGATAGGAATGTTTTTTTCCCTAATATGAGGATAATTTGCTCTTGCCTCATGGGTTTTATGCCTTCCTCTGGGTCAATATTGGATCAACAGGAAAATAGGCTGAACTGGATGGACTTTTGTCTTTTTTCAGCCTTATAAACCATGTTACTATGCATGTATGCATGGGTGTCCTTCTCCCTGCAAATAGAAAGATGACTTTAACATGGATGAATAATTTAATTTTACAAAAAGAAAAAAGAAAAAATTTTATTTCACTAGTAAACTTATTGTTATTAGATAATGAGTAAGTCTATAAAGGCATTTAAACATAATAAAATAATGGCTACTAAATCTTCAATGCCCCTTCCTATAATTGTATATCATTACATTAAAGACACTTAAATGTTTATAAACCCTGAAATACAGACAGCAAATTTGCTGAGAGACAGCAAAACTGATTTTGTTATATTAGCAATAATTTTTCTTGCGTACTACTAAATGTAGTGAATCACCCTGAGTTTTTTTTTTTTTTAATAGAACATTTAAATATGCCTTTGGTGAATAATCATATTAAATCCCATACTAATAAATTATGAAAAATGTTTACAGATATAGAAGGGCTGACTTTGTAGGGTTGAATTGGTGAATAGCAATAGGAGTTTTGGCATATTGTAGCAAATTCAGTCTAAAAAGGCATTTAATTGTTAACTTAAATGACTTACTAGCAATTTACATGTACTTTAAACCACTATGTGATGAATAGTTGTGTAGTGGCTTCTGTGCATAGTCAAGTGAATAGGAGCAGAGGAATATTGTAAGGAATTTAAGCTAAATTTTTCAGTTCCATAAATAGTTGCAAATTGTTTTTAACATTCATTTCAGTGGGAGAAAATTCCAAATTTATGTTGGCACTTTATTGCAATATTTTCTAAACCTTTTGAAGGAAATCTCTCTTCAGGGTCAGACTGACCCATGAGAACACAGAAAGCATCCTCCAGTGGGCCACAGCATTGATGACCCAGGCTTGGTGCCAAAAAGAATTTTTTACATTTGCAGGTCCCTAGCTACATTTAATTACACTTCATCATTAGGCTCCCGTGAAATGTCCTGCAAAACTTATAACTATAATGATAGTTCTTTTGTGCATGACAATGTTTGCTAGTAGGATCTGGGACCTAGCAATCAGCTTCTCAAGTGGGCCTTAGATGCCTCAGTCTGCCACTGGCCACTTTCCTCTGGTAAAGTCAAATTGGTGAACACACGCCATTATTCCTTGCACAAATTTTCACTTTGATGTATGATACTGTAAATACATGAGGATTTCTTGCACTTAAATAAACGTCAAGATGTGCATAGATAAGCTGAACTGCATAGCTTAATTGAGTATGAATTCACCATATTGCAGAAAATAATCTTTGAATAAATGCTGTATCATCACAAATTCATGTTTCGAGGTAAAATTTATATTTTGATGAATAACCCCATTTGTCTTTTATTTCTCATTCAGGGGGTTATTTTCTAATGTTTGAATTCGACTGTCGAATTTTCAAACAGCGGATTCTCATAGCGACAATTTTAAAGATGCAGCTGTGACAATATTACCCATAATAAAGACGCAACTGTGACAGTAGCAGTCTATTGCGACTGTCTTTAGCTGGCGAATTCATACCTTTACACAATTTGGACTTTAGAGAATAACCCCCTTGAATCTTCTTCACTAATACAGTATATTGATTTTTATGATTAAATTGCTGAAGAGGAATAGATCAGTCCATTAGGCAAACAGAGTAATCAGTGACTATGTGACAATGTTTGAGAGAAGGCCAATTGTATGGTGCAGATCATAACTGACAAAAGCTAAACTGACATTATAGTCGGGTAATGAAAGTCCTTGTGTAAAAATAGGATAAAGGCCCATCACAGCTAGAATAGATCATAGGCCAACCACATGGTTTATATGTATATTCACACCTTGCTTCACATAACTGATTTGTAAAAATGATTTATGATGATTTATACATTAGCTGGTTCATTTCATGTGAAATTCTTTACAAATTCAGATGGGAACAAGCATATATAGTTTGAACTTCTTAAACAAACTGGTTTGTGTAGGAAGGACAAGTTTGTTGGTCTCCTTTGAGAGAGAACAATATGCGTACCCTGAAGGTAGAAAACTATATCTAGAAAAAGGAACTGCAAAAAAGGTTTGTAGCATGCAAGATACTGGGGATGGGAACTTTTACTCATACTGCTCACTGTAAGTTTTTCATCAGTACCAGTCTCTGTATCTCAATTGGGAGTGAACAAACTTTTTAAAAATATTTCATCAGTAGGTTTGCTAACTAGTTTAGGGGGTCATAAACTAACACATATTTTACAAACAGGATTTTTCCCTTTTTTGCTCCCTGAAAAAGGAAGAAAGCAAAGGAGGATTAAGCAAATAAACTTAACGAAATAAATAACAAAATATCTAAAAATAAAATAAAGCAATAAAAAATTCAGAGTACAGTAATTTAAAGAAAAATAAGGGCACATAGATATTGTCATGGAAATATCATGGATTTACTTACTGACAATAAGTTAATCAACTAAAACTTGTTCTTTACCCACATTCCACACCATCTTCCATGGTTGAGAAGAAGGTAGGTTTGTCTTGCAGTAAACAAATAAAGCCCTTCAGTTTTAGTAATAATTTAATGCAAGAGGAAAGAAGAAATTAATTCCATCAGTGTTTTCCTGTGGTGCATTAAATATGGAAAATGGCTGTAATTTTCCAGCGTTTCAAAGATTCTGTAATAAATCTTAGAATAAATATGTGTTTGATGTTTAAAAAACCAATACAACCAAAAACTTAGATGGATTAGATTGTGATACATTAAGTATTTTGTCTTTTAACACACAAATTATATAGGAAATCAATGCAGTCAAGCAGTAACATCTATAAATGTTTCTCTTAATTACATTTCCTCACCTGGTGGCCACTATATAACTTTAATATATGCATTTTTCAGTACTACCATAATGGAATGTTCTTTGCAAATGTAATTCCAGTAATTATACTATAGTATGTATTGCCAAAATGAAAGTACGCTTTAAATATCCATTGCATGAATACAATTGATTTGCTGTAGATATATTTTTGTGTGATATCTTCAGTTTTACCTAATGGATAATGTAATTAATTGCTGTTCAAAATGAACTGGTTAGTTAAATATTCAAAATCTTTCTCACCTCTATTTTAAAAATTAATACCTGAGGATCAACATTATGCACTTGTAGCCAGGTGGTCAGTTATCTACTGTATTTTCCCATATCTAACTTTCCACTGTCTACTAGGTTATGTGTGTAAGGGACTCCATTTAGAGCAGTGGTTTTCAACCTTGGGTTTGCGACCTATTTTGGGGTTGATTGACAATTTGCCAGGGGTCGCCTAACACCCCTTGGGATTTTCGGGGATTTTTTATAACCTTTATCCGCATCTGCAATAATCTTTCTATGGTAAAATAGCGACAATATTTCTATGGTAAAGTCGCGACAATATCTTTATCATAAAGTCACTACAATAATTCTATAGTGAAGTCACGACCATGACAATATTTATATAATAAATTTGTGACTGAGACAATATTCCGAGAAGATTATGCAAATATTGTCACGGTCACGACTTTAAAATTGTCACGGTCACTGATAAAAGGTCGCAGCAACGAAAAGGTTGAGAACCACTGATTTAGAGTGCTTGGAGCTCCCATTTGTGACTTATTGTAATATTGCACTTATTGTAATGTTATTTCCAACAGGCAATGGTATGGCCAATCTATTTAAGATGTTAGTGACATGTGCAGGAAGTGGGTCCTGGTCTTTGACCACATGGTGTTGCAGCAGCAGCATCTCTGCCATCCTGGTGGAGATATTCTTCTAAGGGACTCTATATAAGATTATCTTTTAAGTTCTAGTTCACCTCAGAGTGTGAGAGCATTACAGGCTAGATTATATATCTGGGAAGCTTGAGACCCCAACAGGATTGTAGTGAGCTTAGAGGCCTGGTGTTAAACATGTCAGCAAATTGATTCATGCCTTCTTTTGGTAAAGTCTTAATAAAACGTGGAAATAAAGTCAATTCCTTGTTGGATGTCCACTTATCCTATTGAACTGCAGTAGAAGACATTTTTTCAATAATGTATAATGGAATACATTATAAATAAACAGAAACAAAATGCACATAATCACCCAGGCACTTGCCTGCAAAATATTATGTGGAGGAGATGATAAACATACAAGAGGTTTAATGGACCAGTAATACCCAAAAAAGAAAAATTTCCATTCAGACTGGTTTGGCAGTTATTCAAATACAGAATAATAGTTATCACTGAAGGTAAATTCATGAACTGCATTCTGGTAAGTATTGGGTCTAAGAATTCTGTTTAACTACACTGTAATTTAATCCATTTGTGTCATTGCTTTCTGTCTGTATTTTTACTAATAACAGCCATGTTGTTAAAAATACCTCACATAGTCCCATTCTTTTCTATTGTGTGTTATATAATACATATTCAGGTGTGCCCGAAATCACTAATTTTAAAGCTATAAAGCTGCATATTATACTTTATGGGGTTGATCCACTAAAGTCTGAATTGTTGCATATACGTCGATGAGAATTCGCCAGATAAAGGCAGTCGCAATAGGCTGCTACTGTCGCAGTCACGTCTTAATAATGAGAAAATTGTTGCAGTCGTGACTTTATTATGGGAAAATTGTCGCAATCTTAACTATAAAAAATTGTCACGACTTTACAATGGGGAAATTGTATCAGATTTACTATGGGAATCCACTGTTTGTGAATTTGATAGTCGAATTTACACCTTAGTGGAAAAAAACCCCTATATCTTATATGTAATATGTAAAAACATACAATCAATACAAATCAATGCTAGATTCCAAATCTCAAAACAAACATCATGCAATATTTATATTATTGCAATATTTACTGTATTATAATATCACATTCCTCCATCTTTTCCAATTCTTTTTACTCTTTCATTTCTTTTATATTTCTCAGGACTCCTACTCTCATCTCTGCTACTTGTCTTATTCTTCCTTCCTGTAACCCAAACACCCTTGTATGTCTTACTTGCCATAAAAAAAGTTGAATTGTTCATATTATTAAATATAACCTGTCTTTCTCCACAACTTGTTTTTTTTTCCTACAATACCATATGATGTTTCTTTTATATTCAATTTTTTAGTTCTATTCTCTTTCCCACTACTTCCTTTAGTCTTTTTGATGCCACACACTCTATCCAACAATATTCATGAGTTTCCACATCATCACACCCCATGGACAATTTTTGGACTTGATTTTACACAGTGAAAACCATTTTTTTTCCCAAACTGCCAAGTTAAATCTACCCCAGTAAATCTGCCAGGGTAGTGCCGAGCTAATGTGTGTTACTTGTGAACTAATAGCTTCTTTTTAGCCAGTAGCACCAGGTTTCCAGCAAATAACCATTGCCTGATTTCAGTGGTGACGTTAAATGTAGGGAATTTAAATCCCAAGCACTGCAGAAGTGCACAGCTTGAGTGTCCTTTTTTTCAGCCACATGTGTCTGTGCCTGCAGTGTCTCTTCGTTATGCTACACCAAGTGATTCTTTGTGCCTCATTGACTAAAGGGTGAATTTACAATTCGAGTTGCATTGCCAAAATAGTTGCAAATTCACAGTATTGGCTATTAAGATTAGATTTGTCGAACAGGTGGACAGCGGCAAATGTTGTTGGATGCATAGTGTGGTGTAGTCAGTCAATTAGAAGTAGGATGAGAAGTCATCATGTGGAGTGAGACAAATTCTACAAATGAAGGGCAGTGATGTCAGTCTCATCATATCCCAGTAACTGTATTCTGTGAATATTCCATCTATTTCTATGTCACCTTGTCCCTAGGTCATGTTGTTATTAAATATCAGTCGCCATTGTCACTTATGAATGAATAGTCACCTTGCACAACACCGGAGCCCAGTCATCAATCCCCGAATTCACCAGTCTGAAGTGGCGAAGTCAAACAGGTGAATTCAGAGCAGTACACTTAGTCACGTTCAACCTTTGACACATTCCTCCACTTAATGTGAAGAACGTTCTGGCACTCCAGTAGTAGAAATTCAAGTCTTTATTACATCCACAATAAAAAAAGTTTAAAAGCAAAAATCCAAGGCTTGGATTTTTGCTTTTAAACTTTTTTTATTGTGGATGTAATAAAGACTTGAATTTCTATTACTGGAGTGCCAAAACGTTCTTCACATTGATTGCCGGGAGGTCCGCCATTGCTCTGAGCACCCACAGCTACACTTAAGCAGGAGATGAGCGGTTAGTAAACCCGATTTATTTATATGCCTACATTCCTCCACTTAGTCAATAATAGAAGTACATGTGCACATGCAAACAAAGTGATGCAAAGAACTCCATAAATTTGATCAGTGAGTGCATATCAGTCTGTGCGAAGTGAGCCGAAGGCTTCGGAGCTCACTTCACACAATAGTGAATTCCTCTGTGTTACAGCTCCGCAGATCCTGTGTTATTGTACAAGATCTGCTGTTCTAGTTACTCCCAAGTATATTCTGTTTTCTGTAAGGCTCAGAATAATTTGAAAAATATGAATTGGAACAAAAAAACCCATAAATAATACAAATCATTAGCATATTGTCTATATCACCATATAAATCACAGTTAAAAACAATAATGAAGTAAATGTCCCATTTAGAAAAATAAAATCTTTACTCCAGTAAAATATTTCTTTCAACTGACTTATTGAAACTGTTTCTGTAGATTTGAAATGTTATTTATTTGAATATAGCCATACCCACCCTTTTTACTTATTGTACACTCAATTGCAATGCTAAAGACAGTTATGTGGAAAAATACAAACAACAAAACTGCACACTTGTGAATTACATATTTTCGTCAGTGAGAAAGCTTTGTGAGCTACTATTATAAAGAAAAATATGCAGCTGCAATACGTTCATGTTGAGTGTTCCTGTAACCTAAGTTTGGATTCTTCCCATGAGCTCTTTATAGAGTTATTTATTTTTCTTCAGCTGAACAGCTGGAAACAGAAAAATATGCTGCTATAGTGAAAAAAAATCAATATGATTACCTCTTTGCCACAGGGCTACATCTATCTACAATATCCTGGCCAACTACTTTAAGCCTTGCTCTCAGATAATGCTGCATTGCAGGTAGTGATTTTAAAGGTAAACAAAAAAGTACTCATGTCATCATAAAGAATTCACATTGCTTATTAGGAAATCTACTTGACAAACAAAAAATGCATGTTGGAAAACATTCACATGAGAATATACAATGTATTTTAAATTTCCAATAGAATGACATGAAATAACAATAACAAAATAATAATAAAAAAAAACAAACTACATTTATTACTGATGTCTTTATTTTTAGTTCCCCAAACAGTGAAAAATTAGGACAGCAGCTTGTACTTGTGTTTGATTAATAAAATATTAATATTTCCTATTATACAAGCAAAACTAAAAATAGTGGAGATCTACTACTCTCTATAGTTTCACGGTAAAATGTATCCTTGAAAGATACAACTACAATTGCAAGAAGTAAGTAAACCCTTCGGAATAACCTGGATTTCTGCATTCATTAATAATTATGTCTGATTATATCTTAAATAAGATTTGCACAATGTTGAGTAGGAATCTTTGACCGTTATTCCCTGAAAAATGATTCATTTCATCATTTTTTTTTACATGCCTTGCATGGCCATTTCATGTCACAACATCTTCATAGGGTTAAGGTCAGGAATTTTACTTGACCATTCCAAAACACAAATATTCCTATTTTTCGAAAGTACTAGTTGATTTATTTGTGGGCTTTAATTTATTGTCTTATTGCCTCACTCAATGTCTCTCTAGCTTGGGACCTCTGTCCATACAGTTTCCTGTTAGAATATTAGTAAACCTTTGAATGCAACGTTCCCTCAATGTAACAATGCAGTTCCAAACCACAATGCTCTCTCTACCATGCTTAATAGCTAGGATGAGGTTCTTGCAATGTTGTAGAATTCCTTTTCCTTTAAACATAGTTTTTTTATATTTGTGACAAAAAAAAGTTCTAATTTTGTCTCATCTGGCCATCCAGGTGATCTTGGGCAAAATTGAGATCGGCTACAATGTTTTTTTTTTCTATTTGGTAACAGCTTTATTTGTAATCTTCTTCCATGAACACAATTTTTTTTTTACTGCGGCATCGACTAGTGCATGTGGCAGTTACTGATGCCAGAGGCTCTGGAACCCCTTTATAGACAGTGTTCTGTGTGACCATCTAAGGCTATTATAACATTAAATGCAAAGACATTTATTGATTTATTAATAGAGAGATATCTTTTGATATCAGTGCAAGTGACTCATGTGTTCATATGAATCAAATATCTTTGAAATGATCCATAGATCATGTACGACATATAGACTTATAACTCTAAGGGGGTAATTCAGCAATGTGTGAAGTGAGCTCTGGATCCTTCGCATCACTTCGCACTGTTATGCGCTCACTGATGTCCTGCACTCAAGTCACCTCGCCAAGACTGGAATCCCTTTTAAGCATTCACTGATGTCCGCGTGCAGGACATCAGCGAGCGCATAACAATCAGTGCGAAGTGATGCGAAGGATCCGGAGCTCACTTCGCACATTGCTGAATTACCCCATAAGAAACAAGGTGCTTGAGGACTGGAGTTGAGAAGAAACATACAGAGGTAGTAGAACTGATTTTAGGGGTGGAAAATATGTATGAAATATGTATGAAATATGAAATAAGTATCAAATATGAAATATTTGACACATTTCATCAGGATACATTTATGTTTTGTCAGTAGTTTCTCCATAGGACTGATGGTACATAAACCGTTTGTCTGTTTATAAGATCTGTCTATAACATTAGCAAAAGATATATAAAAAGAAAAAACTTTGATTTTCTGTACATTATATTATCTGTATCACAGTAATGCAAACATAACTGAATTAATCTCTTAGTAGTGATTCACTTATTTATAGGATGGTTTTGATTGTCTTCCATTTCTAATTTTCCCATCTCTGTACAAGTTATGAGCCCATCACAGCTATTCTCACTTCTTTAATTTGCGTCATTGCTGAATGCTCATTTGATTATAGAATGTATAAGGAATAGCTAGAGGCATGACTAGTAATTTTTCACTATTATGTCTAACAGAAGTCAGTTATTTAAAATTCATTCGAACACATAAATATTTACAACACTTTTGCAATTTAGTTTTAAAATTCCTTAGTTATCAAAAGAGTGACTTTATTTGTGCTTAAAGTTATACTGATTTTTGCCTATTTACCTGGCATTGGACAACATGAGAAAGGTAAACTTAGCAAGATGTTCCACTCTGAATGTTTTCAGCAGCTCAAAGCAGATAAGTTTAACTGTTTGACTAGCCCTAATGTTCTGTTGAATAGCCTCTGTCACTGTTCATTAACTTGCCAAGGGATTCCTTTGTTCAGTTCATAAACAGTAGTGGATTTGCATCTATTGGAGCAAAGGGAATCTGAATTCTGTACACCTGGTGAATTCACACTTTGATGAATAACCTTTTGAGTATTTTTTTTTATTTGCTAGAGTTGAAGGGGGTGATGTAAAAAGTCACTAAAATCTTTTGTATTTAGTCTGTAGAGTTTGGTGACCAAAGCATCTCTGTTAATAAAGGAACATATAAAAATATCTAGCGCTGCAGGGAAGAAAATAAATAAAAAAGTAAACTCATGCCATCTGATATTTTGAACTTCTGTGAATTAATATTGTTCTCATAAGACTGACTATATTTTCTTTGCTGGCAAAACAGGAATAATTTCTTTAAGCCATACTCTAAGATCTATGTAAAATGGTGCTTTTAGATAGTGGTTATGATTTACCTAGGACAGTGATGACTAAGCTATGACATGCCAAGACGTTTTTGCTGACACACATCATGGTGCCGTTCATGCCGCACTCTTATTAGGAGAATTGCCACACCTCCGAATTTTTCTCAAAGTGACACTCCACCCAATTTATGCTCAGTTTTTTGATGAATTTTGACACACCAAGTTCAAAAGGTTTGCTATCACTAGGACATACCTCAATTGCTTCCCCTATTACCAGGGGTGTAACTAATACAAACAACACAGGCCCTGAAGCAGTGGGGCTTCTTCTACCTTCAATGCTACCCACTCCTACACCCCACTGGTCTAAATAAAGAGAAAGTAACTGAGATCAGGTGGGTTGTAGACCCTGCTGGGCTAGCTGTTGGGGCAGAAGTTGCAGGAGAGCCCCTACCTATTACTCTATATTGTATAATTGCTCTACCCAGTACATGTCTTTTAGTATCAATAATAAAAAAAAAAGAAATGTCACCTGGTTAGTGAATGCTATCTACAAAACATTTATTACATCTAGATATAGATCTAGATAGGTATAGATATACCAGGATCAATCTGGGCATGTACAGTTGATTCATTTTTTTTTTTAACTCTGGGGGGTGTCTATGTGAGGGACCAACGTCCCTCACCCAGACCCAGAAGTGAGCAGAGCGACGATGTATTCATCTGACGATCTTGGGCTGAGGATCATCATTTCGTGTACTGCTGCTAGGTCCATCATATAAGTATGGTTTATCACTACAATTCCCCTTTAAGAAGCAAGGTCCCATATTTTTACATTAAACTTTTTTAAACCAACATTTAGTTGCACTAGTTCTGGCCAAGTTCATGATTAGACAAAGATAAATACTATCAGAACACACATTTCCAAATGATTAATAAGTCACTACATTTTATTTCCAAGGACATTTGGCTTGAATGAATTTTAAAAAATAATGTATTTGTATATGAATCAATAAACTGTTATTATTGCAGCTGTTTTTATACAACAACATTTTTTGTAAAGGATACAATACTTTAGAAATTAAAACATTCATGACTACAGCAATTAACATTTTGTTCAGATGCTTGCAAATGACTGCCGGTTTACCAATCTTACTCCCTTTGTTTTGAAAAGAAAACAAAGAAAGTCTCCCTACATTAGGTAACTGAAAAGATATTAAGTAACCCAGACCAGATGTATTAGTTGAGCTGGTAAATAACTGAATAACTGGTATATGCAGTTAGTACATTAGGGCACAATTTATTAAAATCGAAAATTGCTATATCGGCCGTTTTTTTTTCTTTCCTGATATCACGATATCGATATTACCAATATCACGATATTAACTGATTTTTGCCGATATCGTGATATCAATATTGCCAATATCAATCAATTTTTACCAATATTGGCATTGCCAATATCATATTGCATTTTTCTGATGTCGTTATCATGATATCGGCAGTATCTATTTCCCAGTGATATTATGGATGTTTCCATAGAAATGAACAGATTAACAGATTTTGATATCACGAGATCGGCAAAAATCAGCAATATCACAGTTCTGATAATAGGTAAAAATCAGCGATATTGAGGTTCTGATATCGTGATATTGGTGAAAAATGCCAAATATTGACAACATTGATATCGCAATATCAGAAAAATGGCCAAAATTGCGGTATCAGTAATATTGATAACGCGATATCGGTAAAAATGCCCGATATCGATATTTTCAATTTTAATAAATTTTGCCCTAAAGTCCAAATTGTTGTGTAAAGATGTCAATTTGCCATCTTAAGATGGTCGCATTAGACTACTACTGTCGCAGTCAAGGCTTCATAATGGGAACATTGTCATGGTCACGACTTTAAAACTGTTGCAGTCGCTGATTTGCTAAGGGAATCCACTGTTTGAGAGTTCAACAGTCGAATTCCCACTTTAGTCAATAACCCCCTTAGAGTTTTGAGTTTCCTATGGAGATACCATTGATTGCTTATGGAAATTTCACAGGTTTTTAAATTTGTGGTCATGAAAAACCTCATTGCATTGATTGCATTTTTCTCTAAGTATGCCAATAGGAAATTTGACTCTCTTTGATGAATATGCCTCTAAGAGGCATATTCATCAAAGAATGTATTTGCCCCCCCAAGTGAATTTTCATTACTACAGACAATTCACTTGCAGTGTAGTATAGTCAAAGTACATATTCACTTAACAGAGAATTGTCTCAGTGGAGCAAATTGTCACAGAGTATTCCATATTACTTTCTGTCATGAATAGATGGGTTGTAGCAAAGTAATATCATCTTCACATTATTCTGTTTGAAGAAGAAAATGCAACCATAACTATCCATTTCATTGTGACAACATGCCATGAATATGTGATAAGAATGGTCAATATTACCATTTTATCACTTTGGCCCATGTTAAATTCATGAATTGTTGCATTTGCAGCAAATAGACAAAAAGTGGTGTATAACGATGCAGTCAGTGTAATAATACAGACTAACAAATCACCACTTTGCAGAAAATAACAATCTTTACTGAATTCGAAAAGTGGCAAATTGTTGCTAAATTCACACAACTATGGGACAATTCACACCTTGATAAAATGTCCCTTTGTGCTTATCAAAGAGATACTGGCTTACTGTCAATCATAGAACAGGTATAACTGTCTGTAAAATCATTTTTAAACTTTTTGAGAAATTAGTCAGTTCAGCTGTACCCGAGATTACATAAATTCTGCACAATTTACTTTACCTTTCTGGGTTATAAAAACATTTTTATACAGTTAATAAACAGACCTGAGAAAAAGTCCAGAAAAGGTTTAATTTAATGTACCTATCAAGGTCTACATCACAGCAATCTGGAAATGGTGATGTTTATAGGAACAAAGCCTTAAGTGTGTATATTGTATTTGTTTTGGACTTTTCATATGAAAATTCTGCAAAATCCAGTGTATCTTTTGAAAAAAGTCCACTGTGGAAAGTGAATGATTATTCAAGACAATACAAAGCAATCTGACTTTGGACCCTTGAATATTAATCAAAAAAGGAAATTATTTGCAGTGATACAGAACCCAATACAAACTTTTAGGGAAAACTTCTGAACTTTAGACAGATCTTGATCTTCTAGGCTAAACAGTCTGGAAAAAAATTCCATGGTATAGCTCACTGCTTTCCCTTAGACTGCCAACTGGACTGAACTCTAAGTCATAGGGTCAGAACCAATGGAGAGCCATCATTGTGGCTCCTCCAATCAAGTCCTCCAAATTATAATCTGTAGGTATCTGATAGGAGCCATTATTCAAGATTCCCCATGTCATGTTGCTATGGCAAAAAGGTAAGGATGCAATATGACCTACAAATATCATTTATAGTTTTGGAGTGAGAACAGCCCTAAGACACCACAACAGCACCTTACTATCAACTAAAAGGTCAACTATATTGAGTAGAATCTTATCTAGCGGTGTGCTTGTGAGGCTAAATGTCAGCATCAAGTGGCCTAAAAATGGTAATAAGACAAGGTATGTCCCTTTAGCCAGTCCTTGTGAGGATTTGCATGCTAATAAAACTGTGGTATGATAGTGTAATGGTGGTAGTGCAATGGTATAGGGCAGCGGTTCTCAATTAGTGGGGCGCGCCCCACAGGGGGGGCGCGAGGCTCTGTAAAGGGGGGCGGGAGGCTCCATAAAGGGGGGATCGTTTGATTACCTCCTCTGTTGCCGGCTGTCTGCTGTGCTGTAAAGCTGAGCTGACAGCCGGCAACGGAGGAGAGTCTCCCCAGCACTGATTAAACTTCCTGTGAGCGACGGGAAGCTTAATCAGTGCTGGGGAGAGGAATCGCTATAGCACAGACAGCCATCAACTTTGCCGGCTGTCTGTGCTATAGCGCTGAGCTGAGTGCTATAGCAATTCCTCTCCCCAGCACTGATTAGTGCTGGGGAGAGGAATCGCTATAGTCGGCTATCTGTGCTGTAGTGCTCAACTCAGCACTACAGCACAGATAGCCGGCAACAGAGGAG
>WMED01012408.1:0-10846 GCA_019650415.1 Pipa parva
TACGCGTTAGGCGCGTCAAGGCGCTTAATCATGGTGCCATGATTAAGCGCCTTGACGCGCCTAACGCGTAGGCACTGCCATGTTTGATTTTTTAACATGTTTTAATGGGGTTCTAATAAAGGAAAAACTCGTTTATACTACAAGGAGTGCAGGAGTACATCATTGTTTAAGTATCCATGTAAGACGTCCGTTTTACTCCGGAGCACCTATAGACTGGTTTTTGTCACTGGGGATCGAGCGGTGAGTACCTCACTTTCTTAGTATTCCAGTGAAAATACACTGATTAGCTCCATTCAGTAGCTGCTAATTGAATATCAACAATACAGAAAAATGCCCTCTAATATATCCTACTTTCCCTTGGATTTAGCTGAATCCATTCCTGATTTGAAAAGGATTTTCTTTATAGGCGAATTTTCGTAGGAGTTTTTTCCTGCCTTTTTTCCTATTACAAAATGTCATGTGCTTGAAAACGCAGCACATTTTTTATGCTGTGTGTGATCGTAATTGTTACATTCCCCTTGAAACTAATGTAGTAAAATACGCTGCGTTCTGTGCGCCCAAAGAAATAGAGCAGGTAGCGTTCTAGTGTAATACGCTCAGTATGCTAGTGTGAACACTTTTCTTCCCTTACCATTGTTCTCTACGTATTCCCTCTGGCGTTTTTTTCTCAGCGTATTTTCACCGGAGAATTTTTTTCTAAATGCGCTGTGCACAATACTCTAGTGTGAACCTAGCCTCATAGACACAATACTTCATCATTACATCATTGTCCGATGTAAACTGTTTGATTTCTAAGCACTTGTTAGCATTGCTCAGCCAGTCTTCTATAACCTTTTGTGAGAGTCCAGTAAAAGGAAATTTATCCCATTGAAAAGCTTAATCTGTAACCGACATCCGATGCAGAGCTCTGAAGAGGAGTGCTTCATATTTATTATTATTATTGCTGCCAATTTTCATGAGGTGACCTCATTAGAATAGGTCATAGATATTTGAAATGGCACCAAAATACTTTTACAGTGAATTCTGTTACATAGGCCTTACAGTCAGGGGAAGGTACTGTGCCTAGGCAAGCAAAGGTGACACTTCAATTTGATTTTGGTGTCCTAGAGGCTGCTGTCTCTTTAACAGAAATGTCCTTACTAAATAGAAATGGTTTTCTGCCTAGCAAGTTTACTGCAGGGGTATTTAGAAATGAAAGCTTGACGCCAAAATGCACGTACATTTAAACCACTGCGGACATTCCAGTGCAAGCAATGCTGGTGGATACTTTATCAATAAAATAATACGTGCTTTTTGTGAAGCTGAAAAATACATTGTCTACTTGGCAAAAATACATAAAATGTGTAACATTACAGTTTGGAGGTATATTCAACAGACGATGTAGAAATGTGCGTTACCATGTTAGGGAAGTTACTTCAGTTAGCAATGAATAGATGCAGAGCTTGTGCCATGAAGAGTAAAAACTAAACAGGGGAATTCATCAACTGGGTCAATCTTTTCTAGGTCTAGAAACCCATAACAACCAATCAGAGGTTGGTTTTTGAAATTCTAATTCCCCTGTACCAGTGAATGCCAACCGCTTATTGTTTGCTAAAGGTTACTAGTCCTCTGGAAAGTTTACCCCTGTTGATGAATTTCCTTTTAAATACAGAAAACGTAAAATGATTTACCTGGGGAATTGGCTCTGCAATCACAGTCAGTTCTGTGCCTTAATCATGAAGCCTTTCCATGGACGCTGATTGTTCTCAAATATACTGTAAACAAAGAATACTGCATAAAAACAGTTAATAATACTCATCCAGGGAATATCGCCAACAGGGCCAATCTTACCAGAGATGAAGGGATCCAGAGCAACCAATCAGCAGTTAGCAATCATTCATCCTACATGGAGCTAGAATAATAAAACTAAACTCTGGTTGCTTTAATGGTGTAGTAATAAAGGAAGTGGTTAGAGTCCTTTTCTTCAGTGGCATTTGCAGCACCAAACCCCCTTCTGTTAGTCCCCTATTCAGCACTTCCTCCTTTTGTCTACTTCTCTAGCTGTCCTTCATTGTGTTAGTCCCCTAGTGCAGGGGTCGGCAACCTATGGCTCTCGAGCCAGATGTGGCTCTTTTGATGGCTGCTTCTGGCTCTTTGAGTGTAACGAGTGGTGCTCACATGCAAGCACCGCTCATTACAGTCTACCTGCTAATCGCCGGCAAGCGCTGTAAAGACAAAGCTCTCTCAGTGCTTCCGGGTTGCTAGCTAATCCGGAGCTGCTGACATCACCAGCTTCTGGGTTACTAGCCGAATTCAAAAGTCCTGAGTAGAGCTGCACATATATGACTTTTTCAGCCAAAAAGGTTGCTGACCCCTGTCCTAGAGGGTTGCTGTACTACACACTGTACTTTGTAGGGAGCTGAACATACATGCAGCCCCACCCTGCTAATATCTACATGGAAATGTTTCAGGCACAAGGAAAGTGTCCACAACTAATGCCAGGGAAGATTAGGTGACATGGAATGTGTACAGGACTCTTCCTTGGAGCTTCCCAACCTCCCCAGTAGGGGGTGTCAGCACATGGGCCAGAGTAAAATTAAGTGACTTTCCCAAGGTCCAGACAACAGAACCTTCTCAGGCCGCCCAGAGACACAGACTGGTGATTTATCTACTGATCCATTACTTTTCAACTGTGCTTGGGTGGTTTTGGTATCTAAAATGTGAGTCAGTGCTACGCAAAAGGCAAAGATATAAACCCTATGGGGGTAATTCAGCATAGTGCGAAGTTACCTCCGGATCCTTCCCATCACTTCGCAAAGGCTGTTATGCGCTCGCTGATGTCCTGCACGCACACATCAGTGAACACTTTAAAGGGATTCCAGTCTTGGCGAGACCACTTGAGTTGCCTCGCGAGACTGGAATCCCTTTAAAGCATTCCCTGATGTGCACGTGCAGGACATCAGCGAGCGCACAACAGCTTCTGCGAAGTGATGCGAAGGATCTATGCTGAGTTACCCCCTATGTGATAATGAGCATGGGAGTAGGCATGGCTCAGTGCATAAGACATTAGTGTTACACACAGGGAGTCCTGGGTTTTCTTTCTCTACAGCTGTGTAGCTTGTGTTTTCATGTAGTAGTACTGAGCAATTAGAGCACAAATGGGTTGTAGTGATGGGCACATGGTGAGGCAGTAAAATCTCTGAATTATATCTTAACAGGAATGAATTCTTCCCCTTTGCTTACTCCATCTTTTTAGAAATGTATACAGTTTGAATATTGACCATTTTGTCCATTGCGTTTCCATGGGTGAGCTATCTTTGAGATATGTTTCTCTCTCGGTGCAACAACTGATAAAATACAAAAAGTATCTTAATATGTGTATTTTCCCAATGAAAACAGACAGTATAACCATAAAGCCACTACAGCACCATTTTATTCCTTATGTTTGCGTACTAAAAGATCTGAGTGATTTATTATAAGCTGTCCCTCTGTCCCGGGAGGAAAATTTCACTCCTTGTCAGTTAAACATTAAAGATATCATTTCTATACCAAACACGGGACTGGTTATCATAGTAAATCCTCCATTGTGATAACATCACAGTGATATGGCACATATAGGTGAGGTTCTGATACCAAGCTGGAATCTATCCCTAAGCAAACCTCACTTCAGGCTAGGGATTCCTCCTACTAATCCCTAAACACCTACTGTTCAGCTGATTTTAATGGTGGCTTGACTATCATTTATAGTGGGGCTGAGAAACTTTGTTAAAATCTGAAAGACTCTAAATTTGAACTCAATTTAAAATGGGCCATTTAGAATTAATCTGTGTGTAAAATCAAGTTTGGGACTCATCCCTTATAGGTATGGGACTTGGGGGGTTATTCACTAAGGTGCGAATTCGACTGTCGAATTCGCATACAGCGGATTCCCATAGTAAATCTGCTACAATTTCCCCATTGTAAAGTCGCCAGAATTTTGAAAGTTAAGATTGCGACAATTTCCCCATAATTAAGTTGCGACTGTGACAATATTCTCATTATAAAGACGTAAGTGCGACTGTCTTTATCTGGCGAATTCACACCTATACACAACAATTTGGACTTCAGTGTATAACCCCCAGAATATTTTCCATTCATGCTTAGTGATCAGTATGGATATGCTGGCTCATCCGAAGTTCTTAGGAAGTAATTCATCAGATACTAAGAAATCTAATAAAATAAAATCTCCACTGTGAAAAATGTATAAGCTTGTGATGTAACAAGCTTTGGAACCGGGAGGTAAAAGTTACCCTGCCATCCCGATGACTCACTGATTCATCCTTCCCACGTTCCCTCAGCGTTCAGTTCCTTATCAAAACCACAGAGCTGAGAACACATTTTCTTCCTGCTGTTTGCCTTTTATCAAGGGAGTGATGGGAGGCTAGGAGATTTTATATTCAAATATGCACTCATGCTTATTCATGACTTTATCTCAGCATTGGAATTAGTGACCGTTATCAGAACAAAGTATGCTCTTATCTAGAAACCAACAGTAATTTATCGACAGATTATTGAACAGCAGCTTTGCTCAGGCTGGTTATTCATCTGACTTTTTCTAAGCATTAAATCCGCAGCTTGCTTTCTTGAGCTTCTTATCATTAGATAGATGCAGCTATTATTTGCAGATCTGTAATCCCTACAATTATCTTTTTAAGCAGTCGAATGATTGATTTGAGACCTAACAGGCACAAGAGGAGATTTTGCAAACATTTGACTTCTTCTGGAGCTGCTTGTTAATCAGAGCAACACAAACATCCACCTGCAAACTAAAATCTTAGAACTTTTCCATTGTTGTACGAGGAAGAGCGGCAGCATGACCAGGCTGCAATTAGATTTAAGAATAGGAAATCTGCCATTTAACTTCCCTTTCATATACTGTACATTGCCATTATATCTCATCTAATGGTCTTCCCTTCACTGAGAATTCAACAGTCATCAATAATCCCTAGACTATTCCTGGAAACATTGTTACAGTTGTGCATTTACTCTTTACTCATGATTGTAGTAAGTGCGCTTTCTGCTTACCTGCAATCTCTCCATCTTACCGTAGTGTAATATCTATTTAGTGTTACTGATGTGTCAGGGAGAATGTCAGCTGTAAAATGATAAAGATCTTTGTAGCTAGAGGGCTGTAATATAAATAGTCTTTTCCTTTATAAAAGATACAAATATTATAGAATTCGTAGAGACGCTTACATTCCTCATTGATTGATTTACTGTTGGAATCCAGATTCACTTTTGATTTTTTAATATTGAAGCTGTTGTGAATAAATCCAGGTAGAAGAATAGCCAATCTCTGTAATCGGCACTCTCCATAATGATCCTGTTTGAGGGCTAAGTCTCTTTTTACTGTACGGCTTGATGGGTGGTTGGATTAATGTAGTCAAACACCCTCCTTGCTCCTGATTATGAGAGGTGACAGAGGCTTGCTCTTCATTTCAGAACAGGTTTTGATGTCTGTTAAAGATCCTAATTAACAAGAAATGGCAACACTAATGCTATGCCTTGGGCTGTTTCTAGGTTCTTGTGAAACCCACAGCAGATAAACTACAGAATAAAACCAGCATCAGCCCTTATTCAACCTTTGTTGTCCAGGGAGCATTGCCTTAAGTCTTCCTACCAGCTCAGTTTGGCAGGTTTCTGTGGCAGTGAGAGTTTGCGTGACACTCTAAAAACCCAGTGGGTAGGGTGTCATTACAGCGCTCACAATTTTTAACATTATGACACTTCCTTCTGGAGAGAATAATTTGTAATCTGCACACACACAGCCAAGTCTGTATAAATGTCCTCCATCCTCTAGAAATCACTTGTAAAGAGATATTTTTCACAGGGTCAAGTGAGACCCGGGGCATGTGACCTTGCTTCTAAAGCCGAGCAATGCCCCTGACCATGCCCAAGTCCAGCTGATGTGTCAGTGACAATGAAACGTGATAGTCTTGATAACAACAAAGGGTTTTCTTTAAAGTGGCTGTGGAGGTGTATTTCATCCGATGTGAAATAATCCTTTTTTGTACTACATCAATAGATGAAATGATTATATTCCTTGATAGGCTGATCTTTTTCCTTTCCGTGTGTAAATAATTTAATGGAGGATGATTTGTATTAGTGATTAGCTTGCCTCTCATGTTATGTTAAATGCTAAGACTCTGTTTAGTGTTGACTTTGACCAGATTGCGTAAGAAGAACTATTATTAAACTGCTGTTCTGATAGTCCAGCCTACTGTACAGTCGCACTGTATGGGGACTTCCTGATTCCTTTAGTTTGCATGTCAGAGTTGCGCACACAGTCCTGTTCGAAAGCAATTGTAGGATTTTGTATTGCATTGTATTTATTCATTTAGATAGCACTGATATATTTCACAGCGCTTGCTTTATAGATATTCGTCATTCACTTCTGCCCCTGCTCCATGGAGCTTACAATCTAATTTCCCTATTCACACACATTTTAGGCTGGTGTGTCTGTATTTTATATTTATCTTTTTTTTTTATTTAATATTCAGAATGGTTTATAAAAATGGGATTTCTGAGCAGAAATATAACAACTGTATTATACACGGGATTTGTTTAGTGCTCTTATAGTTTTCATGTTGATTAGACAAATAAATGGAGAAGCAAATGCATATTAGTCATTTTATATTTAGACAGGCAGTCATTTGTGATACATGGTATGAATAGATATTATCTAACCCACGCAAAGGGACAATGGGCTAAATAAAGCATTCACTGGAGATGCACAGTATAAAATATATATATACTGATATATGTATATGTGTATATATATATATATATATATATATATATATATATATATATATATATATGTGTGTGTGTGTGTGAAACATTTAAGAAATGAATACAAGCTAATAAAGAAGAACTAAAGGTGTAAATTAAAACTAGCCATCTAAAACAATACCTTCTACTAAGCTGAAACGTCTCAGTGACAGCCTAAACTATGCTGTCATATCCCTGCACGGAGGCAGACCTCACAGCGCTTGGGAGGGTACAGAAACAAGTGAAGCTCCACCCCTTATGCAAAAGATCACGCACATCAGCATGCGCATTGCACGTCTCTTTTTTTTTGCCAGTGATTGGAGCATTTTCATTGGTGGTGCAATGAATGTGATGACGTGTACACTCTTTTGCACAGCTGATTTGATGAAGTGAGTAGAGCTTCACGCTCTTGGAAACATTCATAAAGCACACTGATGGCTACTAACTTGCTTGTAAAATAGGAGCAGGCCATGGGGATTTTCTAATGTGTTCGCACAGTGCCATATTTCTAGTATAGAAAGACAGTGGGGCATATTTATCAACAAGGAATTTTTTACACTTTGTGCCAGTTCACTTATATTAAAGCGAAGTCCAGTGGTCTCCAGTCTTGTCGCATGACACGTGATAAAGGTAGTGATGAGTGTAGTTGCATTAGCAGTGAAAAGATGTGTAAATATGCGCTGGGGCTAATGCTGTGAACTGTGAGTGAGTTTGCCACATCTCAGAAAACCACAAGCTTTAGTAAATTTTAAGTTAGAAAACTGGAGAATTGTCATGAATTCGCACATCTGCAGGACAAGTCACACTTTGATAAATATGCCCGTAAATCTTTAATTTTTTTAACAGTTTCCTCACCTAATTACAAATCTTATATCAACATCGAGTTGCAGTTTAATTTTACAGCAGTAACTCCATGCACAGCTCCCACCTTTATGAGTTGATTCTCTTGGCTTCCGTAGCAGGTCTGCATGGATTCTTGGATTTGTATTGTGTTTACAAGCAATGGCACATCAAAAATTTATAGCTAAATCGCTATTATCAAACTGCGCAACTCATAAATCATATGTGTGAAAATCAAAAAATTGTGAAAAAATTGAATAAATATAATAAGGACATATAAAGTCATTTCCAGATGCAAGCTTCTTCGAAAGAGTAATCCAATGAGGACTTGATGGTGTAGTACAGTACGTAGCGTCAGCTACCTAGGAAGAAGCGCAAAGGACAAAAAGAAGCACTACATAGTGCATTAAATGATAACCTTCAATAAAAGTAGAATAGACCCAATCGTCCAATATTAGGAATATCCAAACATGTTGAATGTGCAGAAATTTGAAAACCACAAATCTTGTGATAAAAAATGTGTGCAAATCCACACCTTCCAAACTATGTGCTTACCAGAGCACTCAATGATAAACGCCTTAAAATAGAAGTAACAGCCAGTACTGATTTCTCCCAGTCATATGGATTCAATCAAGGTGAAGTTACCAACGATCAATACAAGAGGAGGGTAGTACCACTTTATAACTCCAGCTCAGATCACACCAATGCACAATTTTCATACAGTCTAACAATGCCACCCAGTCAATTCATGCTGAGTCTGAGTCGTCTCATGCTGAGTCTGAGTCAACACGTTTGGATATTCCTAATATTGGACGTTTGGGTCTATTCTACTTTTATTGAAGGTTATCATTTAATGCACTATGTAGTGCTTCTTTTTGTCCTTTGCGCTTCTTCCTAGGTAGCTGAAGCTGCGTACTACAACATCAAGGCTGCAAATTAAGCTTTGTCACCCAAAGCCTTGTATCCTAGCTTATTTTACAGACAACATGATACCCAACATCTCCAGGTATGCAATGCATCACAGAGCCCATACAACTATCCACATCTCAAATCTGCTAGAGAAATATTCATGGAGATTAGCTGTGCACGAAATTCCTGTGCCTCAGCTTTGCCAGGAGACAAACCTGCTGATATCGCTTACTATTGATGGTGATATTGTTGAATCTGTTATTACATATATTAGTAGATCCACAGCAATACAAAGAATGCTGAATGCATGAATCTGTGTTTGTTGTACCCTGCCATTCTGTATATTGTAGGTAGCCTTGATTTCCACTGTTGCTTGTAACAATGCACAGCCATGTGCTTTAATGGGCCAAGAGAAAACTTCTTTATAAATGATGCATGTGTTAATAAACGGACCCTGCAATTTATTTGTAGGCCATGGACAACCTCACAAAGCTGACTCAGTTATGGACATTTGTGTGCCTGGATTGAAGAGAAGATGCAATTTTTGTTGATCATTCATTGATGCTGAAATATTTCCAATGAATTTGCTGATGATGTGCTGGGAAATTCCAAGTCTTCCTTACACCCAGGCCTGGATGGCTTTCTGCATGCCTTCTGTTCAACAACATCAGATCTGTCATCAACTCTAGTTCTTGATGTGGTCCCTCTGTCCTCACTCCTGCTGAGCAGCAATTTAATCTCTGACTGGTGTCTCCCTTTAAGTCTACCTATGGATTAAACGCTGGCACACTGGGGATGTGTTGGCCATTATGTGTATTCTAGTGATTGCTGGACTACTGTGAAAATCCATTTTAATCAAGGAAACATCTTACATGGGGTTAATCCACATCGACCAACTGCATAGCCAAGCCAAGCTTGGCTATGCACAGAAACACTGATAAACTGACTGATACAGTAATATGTACATTCATGTAAAGTATTTTCAGCGCCAGTATACCCTGGGTGCATGCCTTATAATGTATAGCAGTCTAATAGCACATAAAATGATTAATTATAACATGGTGACAAACGTTTCAGACAATACTGTGCTGCCTGCTGCTGCTCTGTTATAAAGACTCCGGATTATTGACTAATCTCCAAATTGTTGCGTAAAGATGTGAATTCGCCAGCTAAAGAAGATCGCAATAGACTGCAGTCGTGACTTCAGTAAGGGAATATTGTCGTGGTAGTGGATTTGCTATGGGAAACCACTGTTTGAGAATTCGACAGTTGAACAGTCAATAACCCCCTCAATATGACATCACTCTACAGTTCTGTGGCCAATCTTGCCACCTTGCTAACACAAGCGATATTCTCCTTCCGCTATTGGCTGACTGCTGCATGAGAAGGGAGCTTATCTTCACGTCACTGCCTGGTGTATTGCTAAGGGAGGTAGAGAAAGAGGTCAGATACTAGTGAGAGCAGGCCTCAAGGTCAACGTACCCCAGCCAACATTATTCCTATTCTTCTTATGAAATACATATTTCTTACATAACATATCTGTAACAATCAAGGTTGTACTTCTACTGTTTGTTTATCTTTAACAACTGGATAAGTTTTAAATAAATAAAAAAAGGGCTCTGTTATTTCTCTAGTAAATGCACTGAACGTTATAACTTTGGGGTGGGGGATTACAGTAATAAATAAACTAAATTGATGTTGATTGTGTCCCTAATTTTAACTGGTTCAGGGTGTGGTGTTTAACAAAATAACAACAGCATGGCTGACACAATCGCACAAAATGGCTGCCATGTAACATTACGGCCTGATGCAAACAGGCTGTCTGTAAAGGGCGCGACACAAACAGCGCACGTGCGTTCTTCTGTGGATTACAGACTGTTTAATCCTGGCTGAGAGTTTTGGCCACATCATCAGGATGATCAACATTGTGATATATAAACCAACAGGTGCCAAGTGTGTGGGCAGGCTAGCCATATGGTTCAGTATTATAACCCCTTATGGAGGATATCTTATGTCGCTGAAAGGGGCCGGTGCGTTCCTCTATTATTAAGAGGCATACAATTGGCTATTTAAAAACACATACTTAAAATCCCCAAGGATTAATGTGTTTTCTTTTCTTTAACAGTTCTGCTGTGCAGTGCTACAGTTCCCCCTCATGTATTCTCAAATATCTTTTTTTGTGGTCCAGATGTAGAAAGTTGTATATTAAATTCCTGTAGTGCTCACAGAGATCTGTGTAACCCAGGGCTTCAGTCCCAAGTTCTGCTTAAGCAGTTCACAAAATATTTTCTTTTCCCAATAGCCGTTT